>JAHIAM010000615.1:0-25592 GCA_021605205.1 Aegilops longissima
TGATCAAGACCGCGAGTAGAGTGGATAGTGTGCGGTTAAATCACCTCCTTGGCCGTCGGTTTGAGGATGGTATGCGAGGAGAACAAGAGTTTGATTCGAGCTTGCACATAGGGTCTTCAAAAGTAACTCAAGAACTTGGCGTCACGATCGGAGCGATTGTCTTTGGTATGCCATGTAGTGCATAGAATTTCCCTACAAAAGATTTGCAACATGTGAAGCATCGTCTATCTTGTTGCAAGGTATGAAATGTGCCATCTTAGAAAATCTATCCACAACAACAAACACGGAATCCTTGCCATTTTGAGTCCTAGGCAAACCAAGTACAAAATCCATACTAATGTCTTCCATGGTTGATATGGAATAGGAAGGGCATGTAAAGACCATGAGATTGAGCTTTAGACTTAGCTTTGCGACATGTATGCTTGTCGGTTGGTGAAGCGTGAGGCGTCATGAAACATCTTGGGCCAAAAGTAGTTGTTGGAGGCGTGGCGAATGTCTTGTCGCGTCAAAGTGTCCCATGGAGTCCGCCTCCATGAGCTTTCACGTACATGACCGTTGTCGATTAGTTGTTGTACTTGCCGTTGAATCTCCTTGGTTTCTTAGGATTGACTCGGTATGGAGCTTTGTTTGGTAGGCGCTCGAGGGATGAGTCGATTCGATGCTCAATGCCTCGAAGAGGAGGTGATGTAAGGTGGAACCTATAAGCGTCGATCTTTCACGTTTGGAGGGATCCACGGAAATCTGAAGAACAGCGGGGAAGAGCAGGGAGAAATCTACGAGAAACACTCAGAACAAGTCCAATCACATCCACTAGACAATCAAACACACAAGATCACAAGGTACATGAACAACAAAGGGAAAGATACAAGGTAGAGTTCATCTCCGTGAGGAGGTCTTGAAGAGTCCTCCCAAGAGGGGTCTTGATGATATATCCCGCAGGATCTTCTCCTAGATGGAGGTCTTGGCCTCCAATGGAGTAAAGGTCTCTCTCTCTCAGAGTAGAAGTAGGGCAAAGCTCACCTAAGAATGAGCTATCATGTTTGCTAACCCTAGAAAGGAAGTGGAGGTGGTCTATTTATAGTCTAAGCCACGAAGGGGAAGTGGGAGAGGATACAAGGCCAAAGGCCTTGGCACTGGCTCTGCGACAGGAGGCGGTAGTCTGAGAGCTCATGGCGGTAGTACCGCAATGGCCCGTGAAGTACCGCTTGGAGGCAGTAATCTGCGCTCGTTACAGGCAACAGGTTCTCTTCCTCCTTCTCTTCCATGCTTCCCTCATGCCAGACGTGTAGTCGTTCCTTGGCTTGCACTCCTCCTCGACATCCGTGAAGCTCAGGCAATGCTTGATGCGGAGCATACCGTTCATCCCCATGTACCTCAACTACTCTCCAAGCCCCAAGAGGACATATGGCGAGACCTCGACCATCGCCATAGGGCACAAGGTGAACTCACTCCTCTTGAACCGTCACTTTCCACATGTGAGACATGGCTACTACCTCATGCATGGACCTTGCATACATTCAGGTACAACCCGAGGCGACCATGGAGGATCAAGGACCAAGGCCAAGCATGGAAGAGGGAGGAAGAAGAAGCTAGGAGCAAGCGGTACTACCGCCCGGCCCAGCAGTACTACCGCTTATCATCACAAGCGGCACTACGCTCTACATCCATTCCACTTCCATAAAGTCCGACAAACTTGAGTTGAGCGGCTCGAGGCGGTACTACTGGCCCATCATAAGCGATGATTACTACCGCTTGCGGCGCCTCAAGCGGTACTACACGCCACCTATGCATGCCTGCAGTGTATTGAGCGAGCCGTGTACCTCGCCCTCACTTACCCCTTCGTGGCTTAGCACTATATATACTCCTCCACCTCCTCCTAGTTAGGGTTAAGCGTTGATTTAGCTCATTAGATAGGCTTGGCTCATCCATCTGGGATCCACTCACGAGAGAGGCGCAGCCCCTCTTGGAGAAGATCCACCTTGGATTCAAGACCTCCCTTTGCGGAGAAGACCATCATCAAGACCTCCTCCGAAGAAAAACGGCTACCGTTTGTATAGTCCTTTGTTGACCTTGAATCATGTATCTCCTTTGTGTTCTTTGATCTAGCATTTGTGTGACCGATTCCTTGTTGGTTGAGTGTTTTCCCTCGTAACTCCCGTGATTTCCTCGTGTTCTTCCTTTTCGTTCTTCGTGATTCCCCGTAGGATCCGCTCCAACGTGAAAGATGCGTCCGTGAGGTTCGCCCTACATCATCTATGGTATCATGAGCCCACGTTGATCACGTTTTGGAGCCCTACCCTCTTTTTCTAGCTTGATTTTGTTGATTTCGTCCTAAATCCGAAAATCCCCACCAAAATAGCCCCAAATTTTTTGACTCGAATTATGAGTCAATGTGAGCGTCGTCTTCATGTTGTTGAAGAGGTTCGCGCTCGTCGCTTGCAGTAATTCGAGGGATGGCCTTGCTCGGCCGTCTTGTCACCTTCTTGGTGTTGGAGGCCCATATGATGTGGCACCTCATGGCTCGTCTCCATGACGAAGAGTTTCCCATGCTCGGCCATCTTCCTTGAGGGCTTAGAAGATGGAAGTGTCGCCCTCGCTTCGTAGGTGGTGCCTTGGACTTGATGAAAGTCGATGTAGGCGTACCACGTGGGAAATGAGCGAAGATCTTGCGTCGTCCAAAGCGAAGATGCCTTGAAACACTTGGCGAAGATGCGAAGTGGTAGATGTGGCCGTAGCGCCCGTCTTGGTGGTGGTCGTCTCGAGGTCTTCTCTTGTGTATGAAGCTTGACTTGGCGTGAAGTAGGGCTTGTTGGGACTTGTGCATTTGCGCTTGTGGAGCATCTTCATGATGATGATGTCGTTGTCGTGCTTGACTCCTTGGCGTTAAATGCGTCGTCATGCACATGATGCTTGGAGGTGACTTGCCCTTCATGGCGATGTTGATCACAGATGTGATGGTGGTCTCCATGGAGATGTGGGCGACTTGCGCTTGCATCGCTTGCGCTCCAGAAGACTTGTGGCGAGCGTCACACACCTTGAAGATGACGAAGGGAAGAAGACTTGATCAGGCCGAATCTCCTCCATCCTTGCATCTTGCTCCTCTTTATGTGCGGCAAGCTTCTTATCAGTAGTCCCTTCTCCTTGCTTGGAGTGATGAATGTCGATGGAGATGTTCTCGATGCGCTCTCATAATCTTGATTTGTGCTTTGCACTTGTCGTTGTAGATCGAAGAGGCAGCTTTGGTGATGTAGTTGTTCCACGCCGTCGTTGTTGTCGAAGACCGGAGATGAAATGCCTTGCCTATCCATCACAAGACTCGAGCAAATATGAGTGGGAGAAAGAGAAGAACTTATACCAATGTACCTTGACGATGTTGACAATGAATCAAGTTCACTCAAATCACGGACAATGAAATAGCACTATTGGTACCAATCCTTGTCGGTTCTCACACCTACACAAGTAAAGCTTATGGAGGAGCTCGGTGAGGATAATGGCACAAAAATTTAATGCAAAATGTTAGCAAGAGTCAATAATGTTGAAAGAGATTCACAAATTTGCAAGTGAAACAAATGGACCACTAGCAAAGAATAGCTACGGAAACACACACGGATAGATAAATGGGGTCGTGCAACCAAGGAATGAGCACAAAATGTGGAATCCACGGAAGCGCTTCGTGTTGCACAACTCAAGAGAGGCCAACTTACGATTGCTCAATAGGCGGATCGACACTTGTGCACAACCTATAAGATGCAAAATGGATAAACTTCTATCCCAAATATGCTATGTATGTATGGTTCAGTGTTTCTCTCAAGATGATCCAAGATGATCGGATATGACAATCTTATATGCAATGTTGTTTGATGCTATTAGGTTGCTTACAAGCTTTTGCTCTCTTTCTTTCTTTGCTTAAAAGCTTATTCTCTTTTTTTGGCCACTTTGCACAATGCACAAATCAAGATTGCTATTGTGTATGTCTGGGAACAAACTTGTGACACAAAGATATGATAGCAATATATGCACCACGATGATATGGTATGTATGCTATGGGAAGTATGATCACTAATGTGCACAAATGGCGTTCGGCAATACTCAAATGGCTAGTCTCGATAGGCAAATGCATTAAAAATGGGCTAGGGTTAACAATGCAATAGCAGGGAATATACAAAGGAGGATACCCACGATACCAATATGATATGGAGGTTCCGTCTTGGCGGTGATAGTGGCGGTGTTCTTGACATTGATTGCTCCCATGATGTGACCCACCTATTACCATGCTTCATGCTAGTGAAACTTCTTCATGCCTTGACTTACCTATTTATGATGAATATGATGATGAGCATGTTGAGTTGCCTAGTTGTGATGTTATGCTCCATAGGATATCATGTGAAAATTCTTTTGGTCACATCATATTTGACAATCCATTGAACTTGTCATATGCTATGAGTGAGATCTCCATATTGCATCATTACAATCTCAACATAGTAACTATGCATGCCCCATTAAAATAAATCCCATTTGCACTTATGGCATAGATGGCGAGATGATGGTCATTGGCCTTTGCTTCTCTTGTGATGATATTGCCATGCTTCCTTTACATGATTTATGGTTCATCTACTATTCCATGCCATGATCACATTGTCCCAAATATGCATTGTTGTGGATGTTGTCAATATTCTCCACATGATATTTCTACTCTTGCTCATGAGGAGACCCCATAGTTTCCTCATACATGTTTGGAGATTTTGATTCATCCATCCTTTGCACATGATTGCCATGATTGCTTGCACCATATGCATTCCATGAATAACAATGCTCTAGATATTGCTCATGATGCATTACACAATTTGAGTCTCCATTATGCCATACATAATAACAAACCTATCATGATGGATGACATGTTTCAATATCATGCATCTCATTTATTTGAGCATTGGATATTTTGTGCTAACTAACACACATGCGTCGCATCATGATGGATGATGTGTACATCTACCATGCACACACAATTTCTCTTTGTCTTTGTTTTGTGTAGGTACCCATACACTCGTCAACACCTCAATCCATGAGTTATTGACGAGCTCTTGAAAACACTTGATGACTTGGGATCACATGGACTTTCATTCCCACCATTCCTTTTAGCAAGGACTACAGCATCTCTTCTACTTAGCTCTCCTACGGCTTTGGGCTATTTACCACTTGTTACCTTATGCCCATTCTATCATGTTCACTTTGCATGTTATGCTTGCTTCTATGCCTTTGCCATGCAATTGTGACCCTTGCTTGCATATACCCATGATTCACCATTCGTTACTCCTATGTGTATTTGCATGCTTGGTGGAGATCCTTGTTGCTTTTGCCATGTTTATCATGTGCCCCATGCTATTGATGCTTGTTGTGTTGGGAGAGTCATGATGATCCATTGCTATTTACATATGGCTCCCTCATGAACATTCATGCTATTGTCCTCATATCTTGCTTTCATGTTTGTGCTATGTCATGTGATTTACTCATGCCCACTATTTGCACACATGACATGCTTGCCATGATTCCTTCTAGTATGTTGCATCTTAGCACTACTAGCTTGCTTGACTTGATCGCTATGATTGCTTGCTATGTTGCATCACCCATGTTCCACTATCACTTGCTTTCTTGGGTTGATGACATATATGTTCATGCCTCTCATGATATATCTTGTTTTGTTGTCGCTTGCCTCATATAGTTGCCTCTATGCTTCATGATCTTGGAGACTTGGACACTTCACTTGTGATGCATGCTTTTTTACTTGAGCCTATTGTATTTGGTTGTTCTCGCATCATATGCCTCCATACTATGAAATGCTCCTTGTACTTTCTTATGATGAGCATGATGCATACACTTATTGGTATCTTACCACTCGAATGATAGGTTTGCACTTGCGCTAACCTCATTTGTTTTTCAGTGTTTGTCATGTTCTTTCGTTTTGAAGGATTCACAAGGCATTACCGTCATGAGACATATTAGTTCGTGAAGGCATACATGATGTGCGACACCAACATTTCGACATCCTCATAAAGGTGAACTCCTTCTTCTTGAGCCATCCTCAAGTTTGCATATTGGATGGGTCATTCTTTCATTGTTGTTTCCTTCTTATTGTCCACATGATACATCTATTGGATGGAGGATCGACATTGGAGATTGGCTCTATGGACCTTTACTTTGAGGGCTTTCGGACTTATGGGATGCACCTTGAATTCCACTCATGCCACGACATCGAGCATTGGTACACCACCATCTCCATATTTGTTGATTGTGCTCATACATGTCATGCTCGATGGATATATCATTCTCACCACAAGTTTGCACCCTATGCATGGATTGACACACATTATGATTGCCTTGTTGCATCTTGTATTCCCATGTCATCCATGATATTTGAGCTTGTTCACTTCCTTATCAAATTTATTTGTGATCTTTCTTGATGGCATATTCATACATAATGATCACATTGCCTACCATCAATTGCATGATGACATTCACATATTGAGCATCCATTGCTATGTTCATGCTTTTGATGCACCATCCCATTATGACATCATATTGCACCGTGGTTGCATTGCCCATACTCATAACACAATTGTGTGCATAATGATTGCATTTGTTCCTATAGATGCTTTGCATACCATTCTAGATCATTTGATAAGCTTCATGCGCTTTGTCACGAACTATATTGCCGCGCGGACTTATTCTTACATGATGGACACTTTGCGTCGCTAACCATTGTATTTCAGTGTTGTTTGGTGTTTGCTCTTTTTGCATGTCTATCACTCCGTGACACCTTGGACTACTGGATTAGCCATGTCTTCAACCGTCCAACTACAAGTCCGTCTCGACAACCGATTTCCATGGTGATGAGGATCACGATCCGGTCGGATCTTTCCCAAGGGAGGGAGATGATCGGAGCATACCACGTTCATCCCATGTACACTCCAACTACTCTCAAGCCCCAAGAGGACATATGAGACCTCGACCATCGCCATAGGGCACAAGGTGAACTCACTCCTCTTGAACCGTCACTTTCCACATGTGAGACATGGCTACTACCTCATGCATGGACCTTGCATACATTCAGGTACAACCAAGGGCGACCATGGAGGATCCAGGACCAAGGCCAAGCATGGAAGAGGAGAAGGAAGAAGAAGCTGAGGAGCAAGCGGTACTACTGCCCAGGCCCAGTGGTACTACCGCTTATCATCTGGCGGCACTTTCGCTCTACATCCACTCCACTTCCATAAAGTCAAACCAAACTTGGGAGTTGAGCGGCTCGAGGCGGTACTACCGCCCATCATAAGCAGTACTACAGCTTGCGCGCCTCAAGCGGTACTCTTGAAGGACCGGTACTACCATACAATGTGTGAGGTGTATTGGGCGAACCCGTGTACCCCTCGCCCTCACTTACCTTCGTGACTTAGCACTATATATCTCCTCCACCTCCTCCTAGTTAGGGTTAGCGTTGATTTAGCTCATTAGATGAGCTTGGCTCATCCATCACGGATCTACTCCACGAGAGGCTGCGCCCCTCTTGAGGAGAAGATCCACCTTGGATTCAAGACCTCCTTTGCGGGAAGACCATCATCAAGACCTCCTCACGGAGAAAACAAGCTCTGGTTGTATAAATCCTTTGTTGACCTTGAATCATGTATCTCCTTTGTGTTCTTTGATCTAGCATTGTGTGACCGATTCCTTGTTGGTTGAGTGTTTTCCCTCGTAACTCCCGTGATTTCCTCGTGTTCTTCCGCTCGTTCTTCGTGATTCCCCGTAGGATCCGCTCCAACGTGAAAGATCGTCCACGTGAGGTTCCGCTTCATCAATACTTATGCATGCACGGGAGAAGTGTCAAGTAGTATACCATCCTCGAAGAGGTCAAGTGAACACGTGTAAAGGAGAAGATTCACCTTTATGTATGAGAAGTAGAGGTTGCACGTGTCACTTGCCAAGCGGACTCTTGACATGGTGATGACCGTGGGATGCTCGCATCATCCCTCCCCTTGGGAAAGATCCGACCTCGGATCGAAGACCAAATCACCATGGGAAAGAGATAAGCGTCGCCCGTGTTGAAGTGGACGATCACCAAGTACTTGTCATCTGGAAGCTCGAAATGGGCACTCTCGATGTCACACCGTCTTGTGATTCCTTCAAAAGGAGCAAATGGAACAAACACTTGGAAAAACAAATGTGGTTAGCGTTAGTGCAAAACCAAGCATTCAAGAGGTGATTCACCAAACAAGTGTAGTCATCAAGCATAGCATAGGGTGTGACAAAGTTGTGACATGGCATGTAAGCATATGAATTGATCAAAATCAAGGTCATCATGGAAACAAACATGTAAACATGAGTAGTGATGCAAATATGTGTGACAAGAGAATAAGCATTTACCTCAAGATCATAGCAATCATGTATAAAGCGCTCGACAAATGGTGGAATTGGTAGGCATAGGAAGTATTCACAACACCAAATAAAATGAAGTGTCTAAACACATGGGTCAAGTGCAAGACAATCCAAGCATAATGTGCATAGGGTGTAGTGAACATATTGTGGCACTCAACACAATAGAAAGAGCAATTGTTCATCATGTGTGAGGCAATCAAGTCAAGCATGTAGCAATCAATGTGACTTGGCATATAGGAATGAATGACATTGTTGCAACCAAACATGTGATAGGAGAAAGTAATCCAGAATTGGATGCAACACACAAAGGTATATATGTCATGAAGCATGGAAATGTGGCAATCATGGGTGAAAGCAATATCTACTTTGGCGTTACAAATGGTGCAAACAACACATGAAGTATGATCCATAATATCCAAGCTCAAGAAGGATGTCACCTTGAAGGCGTGTCCTTGTGCATTCTTCACAAGGCGAAGTGGAAGCAAATATGGTGTAGAAGCGAGTCGTGGTAGAATGTATGAGTGATAGAGGCAAAGGTGTCGATGTTTCGATGAGATGGTGGCTATCGTTTACGTGGGAGTCGACTTTGGCGATCCGACTACTGAGCGTCACGAGCGGCGGCGCCTTAGCAATCGCTAAACCAACTTCGAGGGTTATTGACCACGCGAACACGATCAACGACCACGAGGGCTGTTTCCTGCGAGCAAGCGAAGAACAAGCAAGAAACTGAGATTGCAATCTGGATATTGCGAATATAAGATGAAAGCTTTATTGATCAAGGTGGGGTTGTGGCGCCTTTATGCAGTCGTTGAACACAAGCGAAATGCGAAGTTGCAGCTATGGCGAACTTTTAATCTAAACAAAACCCAAGGTCTAAGCGGTGCCCTAAGGGCTGTATATATGGAGGAAGAGAATTTCGTGGCCCTTGGTGGAGGGTCGAAATCAACCCTAACTCTTGTTCCCCACATACGGACTCTAAAACAGCCTATACTTAAGTATTTCGAAATTACATGGGCCTGGCCCACTAATAGGTACATGCACCTAGAATAGCCTCGGGGCGACATTTATGAAGTAGCATCTTGTATATTTCGTCCAAGGCTTCATGCACCCATTATGGTGGCTTCAAAGTCCTGAAATCATCACTTGTAACTCCGTTCTTGTTCCCCTAGCATGGCATTATCTCCATGCTTGTTCTTGCTCAATGTCCATCCTTCTCCAAGCTAGGGCCTTCATTTGTAAGCAAAACAAATGTATCCAATTTAAGCAGCATCATATTCTCATGAACATTAGAATCATTACCAAGCGAAAGTACGATAATTTAATTGGCGTGCTGTGAGCTCTAGTAATTGGTCCGATTATATGTAGCGGAGGGGCTGTGGGTGTAACAATGGTATTGATGTCCTCATCATCCTCCCTTCTTGAAATGAAGTCGTCCTCGGCGAGCTCATATTCCTCACCCAAATAAGGCTTCAAATCTGCAATGTTAAAAGTGGGACTAACCCCAAAATCTGCGAGGCAGCTCAAGTTTATATGCATTATCATTTATTTTCTCTAACACCTTAAATGGACCATCAGCACGTGGCATTAGCTTTGATTTGCGCAAATTAGGAAACCTATCCTTACATAAATGTAACCAAACAAGATCTCCGGTGCAAAGACAACATGTTTTCTACCCTTATCTCCGACAAGTTTATATTTAGCATTCATCGCTCAATGTTTTCCTTAGTTATCTCATGCATTTTAAAATCAATTCAGCACGTTCTTTAGCATCAAAATTAACCTTCTCCGAAGATGGAAGAGGCAACAAATCAATAGGTGCACGAGGTAGGAAGCCATACACAATTTCAAAAGGGCACATCTTAGTAGTAGAATGCAATGAGCGATTATAAGCAAATTCAATATGAGGCAAGCATTCTTCCCACATTTTCTTATTATTCTTCAAAACAGCCCTAAGCATAGTAGACAATGTTCTATTGACTACTTCAGTTTATCCATCGGTTTGGGGTGACAAGTAGTACTAAAAGCAGTTTAGTCCCCAACAGCCCATAAACATCTCCAAAAGTGGCTAAGAAATTTAGTATCACGATCTGAAACAATAGTATTTGGCACACCATGCAAGCGAATAATTTCACGAAAGAACAAATCAGCAACATTAACAGCATCATCGCTTTTATGACATGGTATAAAGTGTGCCATTTTAGAGAATCTATCACGACAACAAATATGCTATCCCTCCCTTCTTTGTTAGAGGTAAACCTAAAACAAAGTCCATAGATATATCCTCCCAAGGAACACTAGGCACGAGCAAAGGCATATATAAACCATGAGGATTGAGTCGTGACTTAGCTTTTTGACATGTAGTGCAGCGAGCAACAAAGCGCTCAACATCCGTCTCATCTTTGGCCAAAAGAAATGTGTAGCAAGTATATCCTCCGTCTTCTTCACGCCAAAGTGTCCCATTAATCCTCCTCCATCGCCTCCTGCAACAACAAAAGGCGAACGAGCTAGCGAGAATGCATAGCTTGTTACGGAACACAAAACCATCATTAATAACGAACTTGTTCCATGTTCTTCCCTCTTTACAATTCTGCATTACATCTTTAAAATCAGCATCATGCACATATTGATCTTTGATGGTCTCCAAACCAAATATTTTGAAGTCAAGTTGTGAAAGCATAGTATGTCGACGAGACAAAGCATCAGCAATAACATTTTCTTTACCCTTCTTGTGTTTAATGACATAAGGAAAGTCTCAATGAATTCAACCCATTTAGCATGTCTACGATTCAGTTTAGCTTGACTTTTAATATGTTTCAAAGATTCATGATCAGAATGTATAACAAATTCTTTGGGCCATAAATAATGTTGCCATGTCTCTAAAGTCGAACAAGAGCATATAATTCTTTGTCATAAGTAGAATAGTTCAGACTAGGCCCTCAATTTTTCAGAAAAGTATGCAACAGGTTTGCCATCTTGTAATAACACACCTCTAATCCAATTCCACTAGCATCACATTCAAGCTCAAAAGTCTTATTAAAGTCAGGAAGTTGGAGTAAAGGGCATGTGTCAACTTATCTTTCAATACCGTGAAGGCTTCTTCACATGCGGTACCCCAAACAAAGGCACATCCTTCTTTGTAAGCTCATTGAGAGGTGCAGCAATGGTGCTAAAGTCTCTCTAAAGCGCCTATAGAAACCAGCGAGTCCAAGAAAACTCCTCACTTGTGTGACCGTTTTGGGCTGCGGCCAACTCTCAATAGCTTCAATCTTGGCTTTATCAACTTCAATTCCTGTGGAGTAACAACATAGCCAAGAAAAGATACTCGGTCGGTGCAAAGGTGCACTTCCCAAGGTTACCAAACAAGCGTGCATCACGTAGAGCATTAAAAACAACACGTAAATGTTCCAAATGTTCTTCCAAAGATTTGCTATAAATCAGTATATCATCAAAGTAAACTACCACAAATCGTCCAATGAAAGCACGTAAAACTTGGTTCATTAATCTCATGAAAGTACTAGGTGCATTAGTTAACCCAAAGGCATGACTAACCACTCATATAATCCAAACTTAGTTTTAAATGCTGTTTTCCATTCATCTCCCAATTTCATCTGAATTTGATGGTATCCACTCATAAATCAACTTTGGAGAATATTGTAGAGCCACTCAATTCATCAAGCATATCATCTAGCCTAGGAATAGGATGGCGATAACGAATAGTAATATTATTAATGCCTCTACAATCAACACACATCTGCTGACGTACCATCCTTTTTAGGCACTAGTATAATAGGAACAGCACAAGGACTAAGAGATTGGCGTATATAACCTTTGTCGAGCAGCTCTGTACTTGGCGCATAATCTCCTTCGTCTCCTCTGGATTGATGCGGTATGGTGCGCGGTTGGGTAGCGATGCAGGGAATTAAGTCAATTTGATGCTCAATCCCTCGAATAGGTGGTAATCCGGTGTACGTCTTGTGGGAAGGCGTCGCGAACTCTGCAAAATGTTAGTGACCGAGAGGGGCAAAGAGGAAAACCGTCCTCGAATGAAAATAATGCCTCTTTGCACACAAAAGCATAGCAAACAGATTTGCTAGAATCTAGCTCATCAATATCAGATTTGGTGGCAAATAAACATGCACTTTTCAGTTTAATTTCAGAAGCAACATTAGATGGTTTATTATTAGGCTTCATTTGTTGCTCAAATTCTTTTGCCACAATCTGATTTTCACTCTTATTTTTCTCCTGTTTTGCTTTATTAGCTCTATTAATATCATCTTTCAAAATGGAATCGAGAGTCATAGGAAGCAAAGTAATATTTTATCCTTGTGAACAAGAGTATCTGATTGTTTCTACCATGGTGTACAGAATTTTATCAAATTGCCATGGTCTACCAAGTAATAAGGAACATGCTTGCATAGGTACCACATCACAATCAACATAATCAGCATATGTAGAGATACTAAAATACACACGAAGCAGATCGTGTTACCTTAACCTTGCCGCTGTTGTTGAACCATTGGATGTAGTAAGGATGTGGATGTGGTCTTGTGGTGAGAGAAAGCTTCTCCACCATATCCATGCTAGCCAAGTTGTTGCAGCTCCCTCCATCTATGATGGCCTTGAATAGAGCGTTCCTTCACAACTCCTTTGTATGGAACAAGTTATGCCTCTGATTTTGCTCGACTTGTGTAACCTGCACACTCAAAACACGTTGAGCAACTAAACATTCATACTGTCGGCATCTTGACAGCCATGTATTGCGTCTCAAGATCAGAATCATCTCCACCGTGTTCTTCATGTGTAATAAGAGCCAAAGTCTCTTCATCATAGTCACTAGCGGACTCATACCCACCATCCTCGGTAGCAATCATCACCGCTGAGATTGGCATTCTCTATAAAATGTCCTCTTCCCTTACAATGACGACAAATAATATCACTTGTGTGCCTGTTGGCGCCATGGAAGAAGAAGAGCTACTGTGTAGGCCAAGCGAGGTGTACTCTTGGCGAGATAGTGGTGGTTGTGCCTGCTTTCTTGTATCACGGTTGGAGGTGGCAGCGGCGGAGAGTGCGGTGTAGTAGAGCGTGTGGAAGTAGATGATGCGTGGTGTCCATGATGAAGGTCGACCTGCAGAAAAAGTTAGTCGCGCCAAGGCACATCGATCCTGCACTTCACGTTCAGCTTTACAAGCAAGATGGAATAATCGGTGATATTATTATAATCCTTGTAGTCTAGAATGGTGCGAATCTCTCTATTTAATCCACCCGAAAGCGTGCAAGCATAGCTTCATTCTCCTCAACAATACCACATCTAATCAAGCCGGTTTGTAATTCACGATAATATTCTTCTACGAATTTTTCCTTGTCTTAAGCGCTGCAATTTTGAAGTAATTCCGCTGATAATATGGTGGAACCAATGATGCATAGCAGTTTTCAAAGCAGCCCAAGTAGCTGGAGCAGGATATAATCTACAATGTTAGACCACCAAACACATGCAAAGCTAGTGAAAGCACAAACAGCGGCGGGAACACGTCTCTCCTCGGGATATTGTAAACATGTAAATCGTTGTTCAGTTTCTAACTCCCAAGTAAGATATATATCAGGAACATATCTACCCTCAAATGGTGGAATATTCAATTTCAGTTTAGGGAGATGGTCATGATCTCGTACTGAAGGGGAGCGAACATTGCCATTATTTGCATGTGGGCGACACTGGTGGTTGTGGTCTTTGGTGGTTGCCCGTGGTTCGATGTTGATCAACCTCATCCTCGTAAGCTCTTACATAATCATCCTCCCCACTTGTGGCAGAACCCCGAAGTATCAGCAGCGGCTTGACAGCTTGGCGGTGAAGGGAAGCGGGAAGCTCGGCGGAGGGCTGTTTAGCGATGTGGAGGTAGTCCGTGTTGTTGTAGTAGAGGTGCGTTAGGTGCAGCCGGTGGTGGTGGTGGTAGGCAGCGAGCAATTCATTAAACTTGTTATCGAGCTTTGTTTGACGCCTTCTCAATGCCATCTATCTTCTCCATGGCCTCTTCAAATCTATTTAGCACATCGTCCACCCACTCATCATTTGTTGAAACTTATCATGTAGCGCTTTGTTTGTCATGTTCTCCCGATCGGTCTAAATCGACTTGTGATCCTGCCATGGTTAGCGACAATAGAAACACACAAGAATATGATTGACGGACTACTAGGAAGTGGTGGTGGTGGTGTGGTGGGCGATCACAAATCCGTGAAGCAAATCTCAAATTCTTACAGTTCTTACCCGGCGGACGGTGATCGGCAACGATGTAGTCAAAACTCTCAAAGCTTGGATAGGCGATTACGAGGGAGAGTCAAGCATACGATGTAGATGTATGTGGAGCTGGGAAGGCTTATAATATGGTAGCAAAAAAGGTTAGCAATAATCAATTCGAGAGATGCAAAGTTGAATAAGCGCTCAGCAGCGAGTCTTGTCTTTGGTCCTAGGCTGAAGCCGTGCTAGAGGCGAGCCTAGAACACTAACAAAATCACGGGCTGCGTAAACAAAGGAAAAGCACACTCTGGAAATTTTTTTTTCTTTTTTTTTTGCCTTTTTTTTTTTTGCTCTTTTTTTTTTTTGAAAAAACACTATAATGGCGAGTGTCTCAAAACTCTTCCGAGTTGGCAGCGGGATGGGCACGAAATTTTTGCGACCAAATTTTTTTTTTTTATTTGCCGGACCCAAAAGCTGAAGCAGGTCAAAAAAATTTCTATATTGTTGTCTCAATACACTTAGAAACACCTAAAAATAGGATAGCAGAAAATTTTTTCGACAAGTGCGTTTCGGAAAATTTTGGGCCTAAGCGGAGGTGGTTTCAGACTCTTTTTTTTTTTCGAAACCTACTCGGCAAGAAACACGAATCGGAAACTAGATGGATCTCGAAAACAAACCTAATATGCAAGGAACTTCGGATTGGTGGTGGATATATGGTGGTGGTATATGGCTGGTTGGTGGTGGTATATGGATATGGATTGAGGCGGTGGCGGATAAGCAATGGTGGAAGATGGCAAAGCGATGATGATGGTGCGGCGGCGTGACAACTTATGACCAGAACTTCGAAACTCTAAAGACTAGACTCTAAAACCAGCAACTTGACACGACGATGCAACATAAATTCAACAAAGCAAACCCTAAAAAGATTATGCAAAGGCTCAGATTGGTTGGGATATGATGAACTAACCCTAATTTTTTTTGTGGCTTTTTACGTGGACTATAGGTATGAATAACAGACTCGATCTAAACTACGGAAAACTGTAAAATCTCACGAGCAACCTGAAAATCTGATACCACTTGATAGAGGCAAAGGTGTCCGATGTTTCGATGAGATGGTGGCTATCGTTTACGGAGAAGTCGACCTTGGCGATCCGACTTCTGAGCGTGCGAGGCGTCGCGCCTTAGTGTCGCTAAACCAACTTCAGAGGTTATTGACCCGCAGAACACGATCAACGACCACGAGGGCTGTTTCCTGCGAGCAAGCGAAGAACAAGCAAGAAACTGAGATTGCAATCTGGATATTGCGAATATAAGATGAAAGCTTTATTGATCAAGGTGGGGTTACTGTGGCGCCTTTATGCAGTCGTTGAACACAAGCGAAATGCAGCGAAGTTGCAGCTATGGCGAACTTTTAATCTAAACAAAACCCAAGGTCTAAGCGGTGCCCTAAGGGCTGTATATATGGAGGAAGAGAATTTCGTGGCCCTTGGTGGAGGGTCGAAATCAACCCTAACTCTTGTTCCCCACACATACGGACTCTAAAACAGCCTATACTTAAGTATTTCGAAATTACATGGGCCTGGCCCAATAATAAGGTGGCCAGCACCTAGAATAGCCTATGGGCGAATATTATGAAGTGGCATCTTGTATATTTCGTCCAAGGCCTCATGCACTCATTAGGGTGGCTTCAAAGTCTGGAATCATCACTTGTAACTCCGTTCTTGTTCTCCTTGCATGCCAACATCTCCATGCTTGAACTTGCTCCAAGGTTCATCTTCCTTGTCCATGGTAGGCCCTTCATTTGTAAGCAAAACAAATGTATCCAATTTAAGCAGCATCATATTCTCATGAACATTGGAATCGTTACCAAGCGAAAGTACGATAATTCAATTGGCGTCGTGTGAGCTCTAGTAATTGGTCCGTATATATAGCAGCAGGGGCTGTGGGTGTAACAATGGTATTGATGTCCTCATCAATATGTGCACTGAAACACACACACGGATAGATAAATGGGGCCGTGCAACCAAGGAATGAGCTCAAAATGTGGAATCCAAAAGCAGCTTGTGTTGCACAACTCAAGAGAGGCAGCTATACGATTGCTCAATAAGCGGATCGGCACTTGTGCACAACCTATAAGATGCAAAATGGATAAACTTCTATCCCAAGTATGCTATGTATGTATAGTTCGGTGTTTCTCTCACAATGATCCAAGATGATCAAGTATGATACCATATGATATATTTGGATGCTATGGCTATTTGCTTACAAGCTCTTTGCTATTTCTCTTTTTGTTAAATGCTTATTCTTTTTTTATATATGGCCACAATAAAATGCACAAACCAAGATAGCAATTGTGTATATGTGGGGAACAAACTTGAGACACAATGGATGATATGATACCAAGATGATATGGTATGTATGCAATGGATGGTGTAGATCACTAATGTGCACAAGTAATGTGGCCCGACAATACTCAAATGGCTAGTCTCGATAGGCAAGTGGCATAAAATGGGCTAGGTGTTATCAATGCAATTTGCAAGGGAATATACAATGGTGTGCGATCGAGGTTACCGTCGCTGCGATGATGAGTGGCGGTGTTCTTGATGTAGATACCAAGATGATGGAGACTCGTCCTAAGTGGCGAAACACCTTAGGAAGCGGAAAAACCCCTGCGAACTCAAAATCTCAAATGACAAATGTCAAATGGTGGTAGCGGAAATGCGGTGGTGGTTGCACTTGGCAATGCGGAAGTGGGATGATGGGCTATACGATGTAAGAGTTGGAAGCACCACGGTCCCTAAGTAGCGAAAACACCTTAGGAGACACAAGCCACAACTCGAAGAAGCTCAATCAACAATTGGGTTAAGTTGGGTTGTCGGAAGTGTATGGCGGGCAAGGTTATGTGGAAGTGGTGGTGGTGGTGGTTGATGTAGAAGCAACCGTCCTAAGTAGCCTAAACACCTTAGGAGACTCAAATCACAACTCAAACAACCACTAATGCTATAAGGAACAAAATGGGTTGAGTTGCGGAGTCGGTGATGGTTATCGGATGATGTGGTGGAAGCCCTAGGCAAAGATGCCAAAGTACCAAAATTTGATGGTGTCAAGGTGGTGAAACCAAGGTGAGGACCTCAGACACGTCGATAGCTTCAAAAGAGGCCAAGAACACTCAAATCGGAGTTCGGGTGAAAAGTTATGATGAAAATGGTGAAACTTCAGCAGCTGGCTGGGTTGGGCAGTAGTACACCGCTTGGGAGGGCAGTAGTACCCGCTCGTAAGCGATAATACCGCTTGGAATGGCGATAGTACCGCTCGTGTCGGATTTCGCATAAAATCTAGCTCTGGGAGGCGGTAGTGCCGCTTTGAAGAAGCGATAGTACGCTTGGAGGTGCTAGCGGTAGTACCGCTTGGAAAAGCGATAGTACCGCTTTCGTGTCGAATTTTCACAAATCCGGATAGAGTAGCGATTTTGAGGCGGAAATGGATGATCTCGGGATCAAAATTGGAGAGATTTAGTGGATGGAAAGTGGGAAACTTGGGGAAATGCTAGATCACTCGAAACCAAGCAAATCCATGGATCAAAATCAACAAAACATCATCAAAACTAACAAATCACAAAAAAAATTGGGGCTATTTTTGGTGGGGATTTTCGGATTTAGGACGAAATCAACAAAATGAAGCTAGAAAAAAAGAGGGTAGGGGCTCCAAAAGCGTGATCAACCTAAGCTCGATCCACAGAGATGATGTGGGTGGAACCCTATAGCGTCGATCTTTCACGTTTGAGAGGATCCACGGAGAAATCTGAAGAACACAGGGGAAGAGCAGGGAGAAATCACAAGGGAAACACTCAAGAACAAGTCAATCACACATCCACTAGACAATCAAACACACAAGATCACAAGGTACATGAACAACAAAGGGAAAGATACAAGGTAGAGTTCATCTCCGTGAGGAGAGTCTTGAAGGGAGTCCGCCCAAGAGGGGTCTTGATGATATATCGCAGGATCTTCTCCTAGATGGAGTCTTGGCCTCCAATTGAGTAGGTCTCTCTCTCTCAAGAGTAGAGGTAGGAGCAAAGCTCACCTAAGAATGAGCTATCATATTTGCTAACCCTAGAAAGGAAGTGGAGGTGGTCTATTTATAGTCTAAGCCACGAAGGGGTAAGTGGGAGAGGGATACAGGCCAAAGGCCCTTGCTGCTGCAGGCGAGGCGGTAGTCTGGGGGCTCATGGCGGTGGTACGCAATGATAAATGCCGCTTGGAGAGGCGGTAGTACCGCTGGTTACAGGCGTGACAGGTTCTCTTCCTCCTTCTCTTCCATGCTTCCCTCATGGATGGTGTAGTGGTTCCTTGGCGCTTGCACTCCTCCTCGACATCAAGTGAAGCTCAGGCAATACTTATGCATGCACGGGAGAAGTGTCAAGTAGTATACCATCCTCGAAGGGTCAGTGAACACGTGTAAGAGAAGATTCACCTTTATGTATGACAAGTAGAGGTTGCACGTGTCACTTGCCAAGCGGACTCTTGACATGGTGATGACCGTGGGATGCTCCGCATCGGAGGTAGACCGGAGGTAGCTCATCGGGAAAAACATCTTGAAATTCCTGCAAAGAGATTGAAACACCAAGGTAGCTCGTGAATGGTGTTAGTTTTGGTTCTCCATCCTTGCACACAAGGACAAGTGCATCACACTCGATGGGTTCTCACACTTCTCTCATCTCACTTTTGGTGGCAAATAGAATGAGGTTTTTCTCTCTAGGCGAAGAAAGTCGCTCAAATTTGGCTTGTGGCTCTCACTCACTTTTGGGTGGATCACTTTCTCACTCTTTTCTCTATGATGTGTGGCTTGCTTGTCGTAGAGCTTGGTCGCCGCGAAGTATGCTTGGGGTGGAGAAGCCTTGGCCTTCATGAATTCTTGTTCCGCCTTGAGAGCACCAATGTAGTAGTCGTCGATGGACTTGTAGTTCTCGAGGAAGATGGTCTTGGAGATGTCGTTGTGCAATCCCATAATGAAGTGGAACTTCATTGACATAGAATTAATCCACATGGCTAAATGCATGAGCAATCTTCATCTCCTTGAATGCTTGTCGATGTACTTGGATCCTTGGGTGGTGTTCTCAATTGGCGTCGAAGTTGTTCGTGTAGGTTGGAGGCACAATTCTCGCATAAAGCTCTCTTCATCTTGGACCAACTCATCTCGTAGCACTCCGAAAGTGTGTGAAGCCACCATGTCGGCGTGGTCGTGGAAGTTTTTTGGGCGCACTTCACTTGATCTTGGGAGGAACTTGATGTAGCTTGAGGTGAGTAGTCCATTAGCGCTCCCACCGAGGTACTCCTCGGGTTCTTGAGTCCCATAGAAAGGAATCCGTGGTCGATGTCGAGGTCGTAGTAGCTCGTGGAAGTCGCGGACTTGAGCTTGGGAGCTTCTCTTGGCGTAGCCTTGAGGTTCTTGTTGGCGAAGATCTTCGAATATCCGAAGGCGAAGATGCCTTGAGAACACTTGGCGAAGATGCCAAGGGAGATGGTGAAGTCGTTGAGCGGTTGTTGATGTTGAGCTCTTGACCTTCACGTTCTTGTTGATGATGGTGTCGATGCCGATGTGATCTTGCGGAGATGGTATGCGGAAGCATGTGCTTTTGAGCGTCTTCTCGAAGATGAGGAAGATCGCTTGTAGGACTTGATGAGGGCTTTGATCTCCTCCATTTGAGCTTGCATCTTGGCGTCGTAGTTGTTTTCCATGGCATCGAACTCGTCGTTGTTGTTGTAGACCGAAGGTGAAATGCCTTGCCTATCCATCACAAGACTCGAGCAAATATGAGTGGGAGAAAGAGAAGAACTTATACCAATGTACCTTGACCGATGTTGGAAATGAATCAAGTTCACCCAAATGCTGACAATGAAATAGCACTATTGGTACCAATCCTTGTCGGTTCTCACACCTACACAAGTAAAGCTTATGGAGGAGCTTCGGTGAGGATAGTGGCACAAAAATTTAATGCAAAATGTTAGCAAGAGTCAATAATGTTGAAAGAGATTCACAAATTACTTAAGCGAAACAAGTAGACCAATAGCAATATGAGGCTGCGGAAACACACACGGATAGATAAATGGGGCTGTGCAACCAAGGAATGAGCTCAAAATGTGGAATCCACCAAAGCGCTCGTGTTGCACAACTCAAGAGAGCAGCTTACGATTGCTCAATAGGCGGATCGACACTTGTGCACAACCTATAAGATGCAAAATGGATAAACTTCTATCCCAAGTATGCTATGTATGGTTCCGGAGTTTCTCTCAAGATGATCCAAGATGATCGGATATGACAATCTTATATGCAATGTGTTATGATGCTATGGCACTTGCTTACAAGCTCTTTGCTCTCTTTCTTTTGTAAAAGCTTTATTTCTTTTTTTTCTATGGCCACTTTGCACAATGCACAAACCAAGATAGCAATTGTGTATGTCAGGGAACAAACTTGAGACACAATGGATGATATGATAATACCAAGATGATATGGTATGTATGCAATGGATGGTGTAGATCACTAATGTGCACAAGTAGCGTTGCGGCAATACTCAAATAGCTAGTCTCGATTGGCAAATAGCATAAAATGGGATAAAGGGTGATCAATGCAATTGCAAGGGTAATATACAATGGTGTATGTCGAGGTTACCGTCCTTGGCGATGATGAGTGGCGGTATTCTTGATGTATAGCCGTTTCTAGTTAGCGAAACACCTAGGAAGCGGAAAAAGCCATAAACTCAAAATCTCAAAGGCAAATGTCAAATGGTGGTAGCAGCGGTGGTGGTTTGCACTTGGCAATTTGGAAGTGGAATGATGGGCTATAGGCGTGTCGGAGTTGAAGTTACCGTCCCTAAGTAGCGAAACACCTTAGGAGACACAAGCCACAACTCGAAAAAGCTCGATCAACAATTGGGTTAAGTTGTGTGTGGTTGGCGTGTATGGTGGGCAGGTTATGTGGAAGTGGTGGTGGTGGTTGATGAAGAAGCAATCGTCCTAAGTGGCGAAACACCTTAGGAGACTCGAATCACTACTCAAGCAACCACTAATGCTATGGGGAACAAAATTGGTTAGAGTTGCGGTCGGTGGTGGTTATCACGGAGGATGTGGCGGAAGCCCTAGGCAAAATTCAAAGTTCACAAAATTTGATGGAGTCAAATGGTGATGGTAGTATTTTTATGGGAAGGGGGTGTCAATAGCTTCAAAAGCAGCTAAAAGCGTCAAAATCGGACTCGGATGAATTAGTTATGGCGAAGCGGTGAAATGGGAAAGCTGAAATGTCTGAGGGGCCGGATATCCGGGGTTGGGGCGGATTTCTGGGGTGTAAGTCGAACCGAGCGAAATTGGTGCTCGGGGCCGGATGTCGGCTGGGGCCGGATGTCGGCGGATGGCGGATGTCGACTGAGGCGGATGTCGGCAGCGATTCAGATCTCGTTTGGCGGAAATTTTTGAATTAAGGCGGAAATTGATGATTTCAAGGTCAAAATTGGAGAGATTTCGTGGATGAAAAGTGGAAAAACTTGGGAAATGCTAGATCCACTCGAAACCAAGAAATCCATGGATCAAAATCAACAAAACATCATCAAAACTAACAAGTCACAAAAATTTTGGGGCTATTTTTTGAGGGATTTTAGGTTTAGAATGAAATCAACAAAATCAAGCTAGAAAAAGAGGGTAGGGGCTCCAAAAGCGTGATCAACCTAAGCTCGATCCATAGATGATGTAGGGTGGAACCCTATAGCGTCGATCTTTCACGTTGGGCGGATCCTACGGGGAGACACGAAGAAACGGCGGAAGAACACGGGAAATCACGGGGAGGAGCGAGGAAAACACTCAACCAACAAAGAATCGGTCACACAAATGCTAGATCAAAGAACACAAAGAGATACATGATTCAAGGTCAACAAAGGGCGATACAAGCGGTAGCCGTTCTTCTCCGTGAGAGGTCTTGATGATGGTCTTCTCATAAGGAGGTCTTGAATCCAGGTGGATCGTCTCCGAAGAGGGCGCGGTCTCTCGTGGAGTAGATCGGTATGGATAATGACTCTATCTAATGAAGCTAAATCAGCGCTAACCCTAAAAGAGGAAGGGGATGAAGTATATATAGTCTTGGGGGCGAAGGGTACAAGGGACAAGTCCGGATGCCTGCTAGCGTGCGCGAGGGAGGCGGATGTCGAGGCGTCGGGCGGATGTCAAGACTTTCGAGGCGCGGATGTCGGGCTGGCGGGGTCTTCAAGCATAATCGGTGATGGGGGCGGATTTCAGGCGAAGGGCGGATATCCAGGGCTTCGGAAAAACGGATGTCAGGGGCACAGAGGCGGATGTCAAGACCCTGTAACTACTTGAGCTGCTTGTGATGGGGGCGGATGTCAGAGGTGGGGCGGATGTCGGGCTTCTGGAAGGGCGGATGTCGGGCCAAGGGCGGATGGCCGGGCTGTCTGGTCCTTTCTTTCTTCTCCTCCTTGCTCCCTGCAGCTTGGCCTTGGTCCTTGGGCTCTCCATGATCTCCTCGGGTGTACCTAAGTATCACGAAGGTCAGCGCTTGAGTAGCATCCATGTCTTACATGCGGAAAGGAAGATTCGGAAAGGCGGAGTTCACCTTAGGTCCGATGGCGTGTAGTCAGAGTATCATCTTATGTATCCTTGGGGCTTGGAAGTACTTGGAGTGTACATGGGGATGAGCGTGGGATGCTCCGCTCGAGAAAGTCTCAATGAATTCAACCCATTTAGCATGTCTCGATTCAGTTTAGCTTGACTTTTAATATGTTTCAAAGATTCATGATCAGAATGTATAACAAATTCTTTGGGCCATAAATAATGTTGCCATGTCTCTAAAGTCCGAACAAGTGCATATAATTCTTTGTCATAAGTAGAATAGTTCAGACTAGGCCCTCAATTTTTCAAAAAGTATGCAACAGGTTTGCCATCTTGTAATAACACACCTCTAATCCAATTCCACTAGCATCACATTCAAGCTCAAAAGTCTTATTAAAGTCAGGAAGTTGGAGTAAAGGGCATGTGTCAACTTATCTTTCAATACCGTGAAGGCTTCTTCATGCGGTACCCCAAACAAAAGGCACATCCTTCTTTGTAAGCTCATTGAGAGGTGCAGCAATGGTGCTAAAGTCTCTCTGGCAGCCTATAGAAACCAGCGAGTCAGAAAACTCCTCACTTGTGTGACCGTTTTGGGCTGTGGCCAACTCTCAATAGCTTCAATCTTGGCTTTATCAACTTCAATTCCCTGTGGAGTAACAACATAGCCAGAAAAGATACTAAATTGGTGCAAAGGTGCACTTCCCAAGGTTACCAAACAAGCGTGCATCACGTGAAACATTAAAAACAAACGTAAATGTTCCAAATGTTCTTCCAAAGATTTGCTATAAATCAGTATATCACAAAATAGACTACCACAAATCGTCCAATGAAAGCACGTAAAACTTAGTTCATTAGTCTCATGAAAGTACTAGGTGCATTAGTTAACCCAAAAGGCATGACTAACCACTCATATAAACCAAACTTAGTTTTAAATGCTATTTTCCATTCATCTCCCAATTTCATACTGAATTTGATGGTATCCACTCATAAATCAACTTTGGAGAATATTGTAGAGCCACTCAATTCATCAAGCATACCATCTAGCCTAGGAATAGGATGGCGATAACGAATAGTAATATTATTAATGCCTCTACAATCAACACACATCTGTGACGTACCATCCTTTTAGGCACTAGTATAATAGGAACAGCACAAGGACTAAGAGATTAGCGTATATAACCTTTGTCGAGCAGCTCTGTACTTGACGCATAATCTCCTTCGTCTCCTCTGGATTGATGCGGTATGGTGCACGGTTGGGTAGCGATGCAGGGAATTAAGTCAATTTGATGCTCAATCCCTCGAATAGGTGGTAATCCGGTGGCACGTCTTGTGGGAAGAGCGTCGGCGAACTCTGCAAAATGTTGAGTGACGCGAGGGGGCAAAGAGGAAAACCGTCCTCGAATGAAAATAATGCCTCTTGCACACAAAAGCATAGCAAACAGATTTGCTAGAATCTAGCTCATCAATATCAGATTTGGTGGCAAATAAACATGCACTTTTCAGTTTAATTTCGGAAGCAACATTAGATGGTTTATTATTAGGCTTCATTTGTTGCTCAAATTCTTTTCCACAATCTGATTTTCACTCTTATTTTTCTCCTGTTTTGCTTTATTAGCTCTATTAATATCATCTTTTAAAATGGAATCAGGGAGTCATAGGAAGCAAAGTAATATTTTTATCCTTGTGAACAAGAGTATCTGATTGTTTCTACCATGTTGTACAGAATTTTTATCAAATTGCCATGGTCTACCAAGTAATAAGGAACATGCTTGCATAGGTACCACATCACAATCAACATAATCAGCATATGTAGAGATACTAAAATACACCACGAACAGATCGTGTTACCTTAACCTTGCTGCTGTTGTTGAACCATTGGATGTAGTAAGGATGTGGATGTGGTCTTGTGGTGAGAAAGCTTCTCCACCATATCCATGCTAAGTTGTTGCAGCTCCCTCCATCTATGATGGCCTTGAATAGAGCGTTCCTTCACAACTCCTTTGTATGGAACAAGTTATGCCTCTGATTTTGCTCAGACATGTAACCTGCACACTCAAAACACGTTGAGCAACTAAACATTCATACATCGGCATCTTGACAGCCATATATTGCGTCTCATGATCAGAATCATCTCCACCGTGTTCTTCATGTGTAATAAGAGCCAAAGTCTCTTCATCATAGTCACTAAGGGACTCATACCCACCATACTTAGTAACAATCATCACTGCGCTGAGATTGGCATTCTCTCATAAAGTGTCCTCTTCCCTTATGACGACAAATAAAATCACTTGTGTGCCTGTTGGCGCCATGGAAGAAGAAGAGCTCTG
>JAHIAM010000616.1:0-22264 GCA_021605205.1 Aegilops longissima
GGGAAACCCAGATAAACAGGGTCTTCAAGAGTTCTTACGGCCCTTGCCGGTACCCATCAATCCTACTGTTCGTCTACTTCTCGTAGTACCGTCCGTCCAGAGCGTCACTACTAAGGTCAACCCAGCGAGCCCATAATGGCTTGCGGCTGCGAATAGCTTCGGTCATGGGGCATCCATCCTTCTCTTTGTGGCTGGGTGAAGCTTTCCTGATGTCATGGCGCTTCTCCATGCATCCGGCCACCTGCTTGGGTGCTCCAGGTGCCCGTCAGCAAATCCTCCACCAGATAGTGATTTTCGAAGTCCATCTTGATCATTGTAGTCCATGGGTTCATCATCATCATTGACTCTCACATCTTGCTTATGAATTTCACTCATCCCAAATCCGTCTCTGAGCATAGCAAAATAACTACTCGTCCGAGGTCATGGTAACAAGGGATTGGTTCATCCTACCACATGATACTACTCAAGTTTAATGACTTCAAGATTTCACTCTGCATGCAATGGTGGGGTGGTGACAACTACTAATGCACAAAAACATAGGTATAGAAATAACATGATCAAAACTTGCCTTGCGATGATCCTCGTAAGCTAAAAAGTCGTAGTAGTAAGCTTAGCACTCAGGAAACTCTCTGAGACAAACAATAACACAATAAGCACAAAGCAAGAGGATCACACAAGATAACAATAGTAACATAGCACAACAAAACAATCAAAACCAAATCAAATAAAAGAAAAACTCAAAGAAACCAATTCAAAGTTTTCCCTACTCCAAACAATAACAAAAATAGTTTTTATATAACAAAAATTCCTTAAAATAACCTAATCATGGTTTTAGGTTAACTTAACGAGAAAAGGATTCACTAAGCAACTAGGAGCAAAAGAATTAATTAAAAGCTATTATAAAACTCATTTTAGGCCTAATCCAATTTCTATTAAGAAAAATAATTTAAAACTTTTATTAATTATAAATAAAAGTTCATCTAATGGATGTGACGAAACTAACCTAGAATAACTAATCACAAGTTAAAAATAAATTAATTTACTAATTAATTAATTAGGAAAACAGGAACTAGTTAATTAATTAGGATTAATAGGATTCTGTCTAAAATTAATTATTTATTAATCCTAAAATACCCAAATTAATTTCTAGGGTTTGGCAATGTCAAAATAAAGTGATGAACAAAAGAATCATGCAAAAATAATTTTCTAACTAAAGTTATAGCAGATTTGCTATTCTGACTAAAACAATATTAAAGCATTTTTAATTATTTTTAACATAGCTAAATATATATTTTTCAGAAACTACATAAAATTTGCAATCCAACAAAAAAGAATCACTCAAAAATATTAAACAGAATAAAAGATATACATTTTGAAAATTGAAACTATTAAGCTAAAACAGAAAATCAAAATACAAAACAAAAAGCCTCAAAAATGGGCCTATCATTTTAAAATTGCACATTATGTCGTTAGATAGGCTAAGCGGGCTAGGTTTAAACTAAGCGAACCGGCCTAATAAAATAAACCTAAACTAATAAATTAAACCGATCGGACAGGCGGTTTTATTAATAAAACCTACCCCTTGAGGGCTTCTAATCTAGGCCATCGATCTAAGATCGGACGGTGGAGGTGAGGCGGTGACTTACGGACTCGTGCAGCGTAATGGCGTTGAAGTGCTCCAGCGTCAGGCGTCGAGGAGCTCAGCGACTCGTCGAGGAGCGCGCACTGACCGCGAGGAAGGTTCGGTGGTGTTAGGAGGTCGGGGGTGGACGAGGGTGGCGTCGGTGGCGACTTTGGCGGCGGTGGCGGCTCGGGACTCAGTGAGCTCGGGAGGAGAGGAGAGGGGTCCGCGAGGCTAGAGGAATGGGTGCGGAGGGTTCGGCTTTATAGCACAGGGGTCGTGAGCTTGTGAGAGATCAGGCGTCGGGAATCCGAGATCCCGGGATCGGTGGACCTCAGACGTCGTGGCGTGGCGAGAAGAGGGTCCACAGGTCGTGAGAGGAGAGAGAGCGAGGGGTGGTGGCGAGCTTAGCCTTGCCAGGCGTGAGGCGAGGTCTGTGGCGGCAGCTCAGTTGTTGGCAGGTGATTAGGCGTATTTTGGCTAGCCTTGTGGTGAGGTTGAGGTGGTAATGGTGGCTGGGCTGGGGTGGCTTTGGCGCCCAGGGGAGTTTTCTTTATTTTTTAATTAAAACTAAAACAAAATAAAACCCAAACTATAAATAATTTATATAGGGTATATATATACCAAAATGATCGGAGAATATTCCCTTTCATTTGAACATTTTTCAAAGGCAAAATCAAACTTTATGAAAATCCATTTTTTCAAATTCAAATAAATTCAGATTTGAATTCCAAAACTTTTAGCATTGTTTCCTCTGATATTTTTGGAGTGTCATGTTTGCTCCTCTCATACTTTTGATCAAGTATTTATCGAGGCTTAGTTTTTGAATTGTTTCCCACATGCCAAAGTTTGAATTCAAATTCAAACTCAAATAGCTCTGAAACTTCAAAAGAAAATCAAATTCAAGCAGGATGCATAGGATGCTTATCTATAATTGTAAAACATTCCAAATAGGAAATTTGGGATGTTACAAACCTCTACCTTAAGATGAATCTAGCCCTCGAGATTGGGTTAACTAACAAATAGAGTGCGGATGGTCTCGGTGAAGATCTTCTTGGCGTTCCCAGTGGCTTCTTCCTCGGTGTGGTGACTCCACGGCACCTTGCAAAACTTGATGACTTTGCTGCGGGTGACTCTGCTTGCATCTCGAGAATTTGTGGGTTTCTCCTTGTAAGTCAAATCCTGTCAAGCTGTATGGCCTCTAGGGGCCTTTGTGTCTCTCAACGGAACATCGGCCATGTCGGCATGGCACTTCTTCAAGCGAGAAGCGTGGAAGACATCATGAACTCCGGACAATCCTTAGGCAATTCCAACTTATGCAACTTCTCACGACGTTCGAGGATTTTGTAGGGGCCAATGAATGAGGTGCTAACTTTCCTTGACTCCAAACCTCTTGATTCCACGAAGTGAGATACACGAAGATATAGCTTGGTCTCCCACTTACGTAAGTCACTTCCTTAACGCTTCTTGTCGGCATAACTCTTACATCTCATTGTGCTATCTTGAGCAGTCTCGAATTAGCTTGACTTTCTCTTGGAATCCTTGATAAGATCGGAACGAAAAGTGATCGATCTCAACACTATCCACAGCAATGGTGTTCTGCACCTCCTTCAGTATAGAGCTTGAAAGGGCCATCTTCAAAGCTGGATTGATAACTATTGTTGTATGAGAACTCTGCGTCGGCAAATTATCATCCAGCTAGACCCATAGTCTAGCACACAAGCTCTCAACATGTCCTCCAGAATCTGATTGACTCTCTCGGTCTGTCCATCATGCTGCGGATGAAAAGCATCTTGAATTCCAGCCTCGTACCCAAAGTTTCATGCAAGCTGCTTCCAAAACTTTGAGGTAAAGCTGCGTTCCTCTATAAACACGATTTTCCTCGGAACTCCATGCAGACATACGATCCTGGTCATGTATATCTTGGCCAACTTAGCCTTTGGTATAGGTAGTCTTCACGGGAATGAAGTGAGCTACCTTTGTCAAGCGATCAACTACTACCGGATAGAATCATAACTTTGAGCGGGTCTGGGTAATCCGTGATGAAATCCATACCAAGTTTCTCCCATTTCCAATCGGGAATCGGCAAAGGTTGAAGTAACCTGCGGGCCGATGTTACGCCTTTACGTTGGCAAACGCCGCATCTGACTACGTGCTCGGCAATGTCCTTCTTCATACGGTCCACGAAACTTTGCTTCAAATCCGGTACATCTTGGTGTTGCGGGGTGAATGAATCGGTGAATCATGAGCCTCTGAAGAATTAGCTTCACGAGCTCGGGATCATTGGGCACATAATCGATCCTCAAACCATATAGTTCCGTGTTCATCCTTACGGAATCCTTTAGCTTTTCCTTCCTCCATCTTTTGCTTAATCTCATCAATTTCCTTGTCCGACTTACGGGCTTCACGAATCCTTTCGGTCAAGGTGGACTGAACTTCGAGGTTGCAACAAATCCTTTGGAACTATCTCGATCGGAGATCTAAAGATCATCGACCAACTCTGAGAGTAATCCTCCTGTGGTAAAGTATTCACATAACTCTTACGACTCAAAGCATCTGCTACAACATTGGCCTTACCGGTGGTAATGCAATCTCATGTCATAGTCCTTTATCAACTCTAGCCATCTCCTGCTGAGGTTCAATTCCTTACTGCGTGAAGATATATTTCAAACTCTTGTGATCTGTAGACATCACAGCGATTTCCGATGAGGAAATGTCTCCAGTCTTGAGTGCATGCACTAGACTGCTAACTCCAAATCATGCGTGGCATAATTCATCTCATGAGGCCGTGGCTATGCGGAGGCATAAGCTACAACCTTACCTTCCTGCATCAATACTCCTCAGAGCCTTGGCGAGAAGCGTCACAATAAACCTGGTATTCCTTGTGTATGTCGGCAATATCAACTTTGGAGCTGTGACCAACCGTTTCTTCAATTCTGAAAACGGCTTCACATTCCTCGGTCCAAACATACTTGCTTCCTTCTTCAACAACTCAGTCATGGGCTTGGCAATCTTGAAGTTCTCAATGAACCTCCGATAATATCCTGCTGAGTCCAGAAAGCTGCGGATCTCCTTGGTGAGGTGGGTGGCCCCAATCGGTGGTGATTCAACCTTGGCGGGATCAAGCTGCTATTCCTTCTCCTGAAATAACATGTCAGGAATCCAACTTCCTTCACCAAAATTCACATTTGCTGAATTTGGCATCTGGTGATGTTCTCGAAGTTTCTCGAACTAGGCGCAAATGTTCCTTATGCTCTTCCTCGCTCTTGGAGAATATCAATATGTCATCGATGAACACCACGAGCGAACTTGTCCAAATATTCCATGAACACCTTGTTCATCAAATTCAGGAAGTATCGAGGAGCATTAGTCAATCAAATGACATGACGGTATACTCATATAAACCATACACGGTGGTGAATGCTGTTTTGGGTATATCCTTTTCACGAATCTTCAACTGATGATACCCTGATCGAAGATCGATCTTAGAGAATACCTTGGCTCCAACAAGCTGATCAAACAAGTCATTGATCATGGGCAGATGGTACTTGTTCTTGATGGTTACTTCGTTCAATGCACGATAATCCACAACCATCCTCAAGCTTCCATCCTTCTTCTCTACCAAAATGGGGCTCCCCAAGGTGATGAGCTTGGGCGAATATATCCTTTCTCCAATAACTCATTAATTTGATCCTTGATCTCCTTCAACTCATTCGGTGGCATCCGATAAGGTCTCTTGGATATTGGGGCTGTGCGGAACAATAACTCAATCGAAATTCAATGTCCACAATAAAGCGGCATTCTGGTAATTCCTCCGAGAACACATCGGAAATTCTTGCACTCTGGCACTTCCTCTGAACAACTCCGTGAGGAATGCACTGATTCTTCATCTGGCTGTGCTGGCTACATACTTGATCCTCTTACGCTCCGGGGTGGTGAGCAGAATAGACTTCTTGAGCACAGATCAATGTTTCCTTCATACTTTGACAACCAATCCATGCCTAGGATTACATCCAAAGTGCAATGTTTCCAACACTATGAGTTCCACGGAAATTTGTAGTTCGATGTTGAGGGTTGCGGGACAGCTTAAACCTGCCATCATTTCTCCTCTGCGGGCCCGGCGAAGGGGCTTCTAAGGGTTCTAGTCGTAATCCGTACTTATCCACAACTACCCTTGATATGAATGAATCGTTGCACGAGAATCAAACAAAACCAAAGCTGAGCGTGAATTCAATAAAACTTACCAACCACGGTGTACGGCTGATCATAGGCGTCCTCCGTCGATATGGTTCACTTGAGCGAGGAGCAGTTGGCTTCTTATTTGAGCCTCCATTGCCATTACCATTCCTGCTTGGCCTCCGGGCAGTCGGTGGCATAGTGCCTGTCTTCGGCACTTGAAGCGGTGATGTGGCTCGAGATCCTTGAGCGGGGCAGAGCAGTGCTGATTGCCATTACCATTGCCATTGCCATTGCCATGGCTGACTTGTTGTCTGGCTGCGGTTGTTTCCATTTCCACCATGGTTATGACCTCCATGGTTATGATGGGTGTGCCCTCCGAGTCCCTGTGCATAGCGGGAACCTGCTGAGCTCTGAGTTGTGCTTCCCACAGCTGTACTTCCGCTTGCGACTTTTCTATCTGCTCTTTGCTTGCCTTCGAGAATGGTGGCCTTGTCTACCATCTCTGGTAGTTGTTGAAAGTAGCCACAATAAGCTGCATGCTCAGTTCATCATTGAGTCCCTCAAGGAACTTCTCACCTTGGCGGCATCGTGGCCACATCATCGAGGGCATAGCGAGCAAGCTTGCTGAATTCCTCCACGTCTTGTGCCTGATGCGATTTCCCTGGCGTAAGTTGCGGAACTCACGCTTCTTGGACTCATGGCTCGGATGAGACATGAGCGGTCTGAAACTGCTGGAATTGATCCCAAGTGATGCCACCCATGGGAAAAGTGGCGGTGTAATTCTCCCACCAGAAGCTGCGAGTCCATCCGGTTGATCGTGACAAAGCGCACCTTCTCGACATCGGTGCATCCAACGGTGACTAGCTCTCTTCCAATCTTGCGGAGCCAATCATCGACCACAATCGGCTCGGTGCTACTAGAAACACTGGCGGATTCAACCTCGAAATCGAGTCAAGTTGTCCACAGTGGGTGGTGGTGGTGGCGGTGGATTGTTGGCGGTGTTGTTGATTACGAATGGAGCTGCATCGGTGCATTACTGCTTCTTTGGAGCATGGGTGAGCTCGGCGGAAACGGTGTCACGTCTCGGAGGCATCGGTGTTTTGGAGTGGGTGAGAAATTTAGAATAGAACAATGGTCTATGAAATAACACTACCCATATGAATGCACAATCATAACACACCAAACATTTATTCATTCCACTCAAACATGGTTCAAACTTCGATTACAAAAGCTCAAGACTAATCGAAGGAAAACATCGGCCCTAAGCGATCGTGAAAAGTAAAAGATAACATGGTGGTCGACTAAAAGTCTTCATCGGTGGCGCCTCCTCTTGGGGTTTCCTTGGTGGTACTCCTTGAAATCCTGATCATTGCTCACGAGGGTGCTTCATCTCCACTCGGGTAAAGATCCTCTCCCAAGTCCATCTTTTCCTCTATCGCGGCAAGCTTCATCTTGGTCGTCGACAATCTCCATGAAGTCCGTGATTTCTTCCTCATAGCCAAGGAAGTCTGCTGCGTGTCTTCTCCTCCAGTTCGATTCGCGGAACAAAAGCTTCGGTGTGTCTTGATTCTGGCGATCTGAATCTCCCCTTCACGAAGACACTCCAAGTCCTGGATGTAGAGAGAGTGGAATCGTCCTCGATGGTGCGGATGATATCTCCATTCCTTGCCTGCGAGAAACCATGGCGAGGTCAGGTGATCGAGCTCGGCCTGTACTCCTCTCGGAGATGTCCAAGTGCTCGGTAGATCGCCATGTCCCTTCCGATGATCGAGTTGAACTCGGTGAACTCAAAGTTGATAGGCTCGTGTGTCCTCCAAAGGTTCTCCACAGGATATGCACCTCAATCCTATGGCGGGTGTCCGTCGGAAGTGCATTAGTGGGTTTCCGGTGATCGAGGTGAAACTATCTTGGTTGCTTCACCATCTGGACCAGCTTTCTTCAAAGGGCATCGTCTCATCAGGCTGGCAGAACTCGGTAGCAAGCCAGGTTGAACTCGGCCATCTAGAATGTTGCAAAGGGAGAAGAATCGAGAATTGAGCAGGGAAGAAATATAGAATGAAAAGGGGTTCAAAGTAAATGGTCTCTGCTTATGGCTTTCCGATCCTAGGGGTTCGATCCTACGGTCAGCGTGCTCTGATACCATCTACTGTGGCGACCTGACCCAAAATCGGTCAAATCTACGTATGCATGCCATCCCAAGATCATCTTTGGTACTCACGATACATCGATAAAGTAATCAAAGTTCAATCACACCTGAATATCATTAATCGATTCTCATATAGAGTCTTTATTACAAGGGAATAAATTGGCTCAAGGCCAACTCATGAGAAATAAACTAAAATGCTGCGGAGCGTCGAGGTAAGCGAGTCCATCCGACTCCAAGGGCAATCGCCAGGCGGGCGTAGCCTCACTCTGATGGAATATATCTGCAACATAATACGTTGCAGCCATGTAGATCAGCTTTTGGAATAAGCTGGCAAGTCATGAAGAATAACAATAATAAAGTTACTAACTCTATATGCATTTTGGCTGTGGAGCTCTAAGTTTCATCATTTCGCGTAAAGCCAATTTTATCCTACTACGATGGACTTATTTGCAAATTACTACAAATTGTTGGTAGTTATTGAGATGGTTCCGCCAACCAATATCTAGTTCCCAAATTATTAAGTCATAAACCCTCAAATTAATGCATTAGTTTTAGTGTTGAGATATCCGAATACTTCCAAGGTCGAGGCTCAAATGTCCGTAACAGGGACACGGCTAATCGATTAGGTTATAACTCTGCGAGAGGGTTGCACACTTTCCCATAAGAATCATTCCCTCCTTTAAAGTCTTAGCACTTCATGGTGTTTGAAGGCGGGACCAGATAAACAGGGTCTTCCAAAGAGTTCTTGGCCCTTTGCGGTACCCATCAACCCTACCGTTCGTCTACTTCTCGTAGTACCGTCCACCAGCGTCACTACTAGGGTCAACCCAGCGAGCCCATAATGGCTTGCGGCTGCTGAGTGCTTCGGTCATGGGGCATCCATCCTTCTCTTTGTGGCTGGGTGAAGCTTTCCATGAGGATGTCATGGCGCTTCTCCATGCATCCCGGCCACCCTTGGGTGCTCGGGGTGCCCGTCAACAAATCCTCCACCCAGTAGTGTTTTCCAAGTCCATCTTGATCATTGTAGTTCATGGGTCATCATCATCATTGACTCTCATCTTGCTTATGAATTTCACTCATCCCAAATCCGTCTCTGAGCATAGCAAAATAACTACTCGTCCGGGGCCATGGTAACAAGGGATTGGTTCATCCTACCACATGATACTACTCAAGTTTAATGACTTCAAGATTTCACTACTGCATGCAATGGTGGGGTGGTGACAACTACTAATGCACAAAAACATAGGTATAGAAATAACATGATCAAAACTTGCCTTCTTGATGATCCTCGTAAGCTAAAAGAGTCGTAGTAGCAAGCGCACTCAGGAAACTCTACGAGACAAACAATAACACAATAAGCACAAAGCAAGAGGATCACACAAGATAACAATAGTAACATAGCACAACAAAACAATCAAAAGCAAATCAAATAAAGAAAAACTCAAAGAAACCAATTCAAAGTTTTCCCTACTCCAAACAATAACAAAAATAGTTTTATATAACAAAATTCCTTAAAATAACCTAATCATGGTTTAGGTTAACTTAACAGAAAAGGATTCACTAAGCAATTAGGAGCAAAAAGAATTAATTAAAAGCTATTATAAAACTCATTTTAGGCTAATCCAATTTCCATTAAGAAAATAATTTAAAACTTTTATTAATTATAAATAAAAGTTCATCTAATGGAGTGACAGAAACTAACCTAGAATAACTAATCACAAGTTAAAAATAAATTAATTTACTAATTAATTAATTAGGAAAACAGGAACTAGTTAATTAATTAGGATTAATTGGATTCTGTCTAAAATTAATTATTTATTAATCCTAAAATACCCAAATTAATTTCTAGGGTTTGTCAATGTCAAAATAAAGTGATGACAAAAGAATCATGCAAAAATAATTTTTCTAACTAAAGTTATAGCAGATTTGCTATTCTGATTAAAACAATATTAAAGCATTTTTAATTATTTTAACATAGCTAAATATATATATTTTCAGAAACTACATAAAATTTGCAATCAAACAAAAAAGAATCACTCAAAAATATTAAACAGAATAAAAGATATACATTTTGAAAATTGAAACTATTAAGCTAAAGCAGAAAATCAAAATAAAAAGAAAAAGCCCAATGGGCCTATCTTGCCACAATAGTTAGATAGGCTAAGCGGGCCCTAGGTTTAAACTAAGCGAACGGCCTAATAAAATAAACCTAAACTAATAATTAAACCCGATCGGGCGGCGGTTTTATTAATAAAACTTACCCCTTGAGGGCTTCTAATCTAGGCCATCGATCTAAGATCGGACGGTGAAGTGAGGCGGTGACTTACGGACTCGGCGGCCAGGCAGCGAGAGTGCTCAGGCGTCTGGGCGTCGAGGAGCTCAGTGACTCGTCGAGAGCAGCGCTTGCGAGCACGAGGAAAGGTTCGGTGGTGTTGGGGAGGTCGGGGTGGACGGGGTGGCGTCGGCAGCGACTTTGGCGTGATGGCGGCTCGAGACTCGGTGAGCTCGGGAGGGAGAGGAGAGAGTCAGCGAGGCTAGGGAATGGGGTGCGGAGGATTCGGCTTTATAGCACAGGGTCAGCGAGCTTCGGAAGGGATCAGGCGATCGAGAATCCGGATCCTTGAGATCGGTGGACCTCCGCGTGCGTGGCGTGGGCGAGGAAGAAGAGGTCCCACGGGTGTGAGAGGAGAGAGGTCGGGTGGCGAGGCTTAGCGCCTTGAGCGGCGAGGCGAGTCTTGGCTCGTGGCTCGGTTGGCTGGCTTGATTGGTACAGCTGGAGCTGGCCTTGAGGTTGAGGTGGCTATTTGCTGGGCACAGGGTGCTTTGGTGGCGCCGGGGGATTTTCTTTTATTTTTTAATTAAAACTAAAACAAAATAAAACCCAAACTATAAATAATTTATATAGGGTATATATATACCAAAATGATGGGGAATATTCCTTTCATTTGAACATTTTCCAAAGGCAAAATCAAACTTTATGAAAATCCATTTTTTCAAATTCAAATAAATTCAGATTTGAATTCCAAAACTTTTAGCATTGTTTCCTCTGATATTTTGGAGTGTCATGTTTGCTCCTCTCATACTTTTGATCAAGTATTTATCAGGCTTAGTTTTTGAATTGTTTCCCACATGCCAAAGTTTGGAATTCAAATTCAAACTCAAATAGCTCTGGAACTTCAAATGAAAATCAAATTCAAGCAGGATGCATAGGATGCTTATCTATAATTGTAAAACATTCCAAATAGGAAATTTGGGATGTTACTGAGTTCAACCACCGTCCTCCACCTCCAAGGAGCTGCCCGATGTTCCCCTGCGTCTTTCGCGCCACCTCCATTCCCACACCGCCGTCTTCAAGCTGCCCAGGAAGAACATCGGCATCACCATTTCCTCGGATGAAGCTGCAGCCTAATCAGGCGCCACCAAAGAGGTTGTACACTAATGCATACATTTTCTTCTTGATTGATCTCATGGTGATGCGGCGCTCGGTCCCGGTGACTGACAGTGCGACTCCATCCGGCAGCGTCGCTTTGCCACTTCCTCCACGAGTGTCGCTCCTCGGCGGCGTCCACATCGATAGGAGCGATGTTGCTTTAGCTCTCGCTCAGCTGCTGCTGCTCTTGCTCTCGGTCCCCTACCTGGTCTGCTCTTGCTCTTGCTCTTGCTCGCGCTGCTGCTCTCGCTCTTGCTCTTGCTTGCGATGCTGCTCGGTTACCTACACTTGATCCTTTGAATGGACTTTTGGGTCGGTCGATTTTTCGAAATTGGGGCGTGATACGTCTCAACGTATCTATAATTTTGATTGCTCCATGCTATATTATCTACTATTTTGGGAAATATTGGGCTTTATTATCCATGTTTATATTACTTTTAGGACTAACCTATTAACGGAGGCAGCCAGATTCTTTGTTTATGCCTATTTTTATTTGAGGAAAAGGAATACAGGAATAGTCAAAGCAGGCGAAATCAAGCTGGAGAAGTTATTTTTGGAAGGAAAGCCACCCGATGGACTTGGAGTACGTCGGGGAAAGAAGGAGGTGCTCACGAGGGTGAAGCGCGCCCCTCCGTGGCCCCCCTTGAGTCCACCGATGTACTCCTTTCACCCATATATACCTCGTGTCGTAAAACTTCCGAACAGAAGATAGATCGGGAGTTCATGCCGCAAACCTCTGTAGCCACCAAAAACCTCTCGGGAGCCCGTTCGGCACCTGCCGAAGAGAACCCATCACGGTGGCCATCTTCATCATCGGCGCTATCCATGGCGAGGAGGAGTAGTTCACCCTCGGGGCTGAGGGTATGTACCGGTAGCTATGTGTTTGATCTCTCTCTCTCTCTCTCTCGTGTTCTCTCTCGTGTTTCCTTTATGGCACGATCTTGATGTATCGAGCTTTGCTATTGTAGTTGGATCTTATGATGTTTCTCCCCTCTACTCTCTTGTGATGAATTGAGTTTCCCTTTGAAGTTATCTTATCGGATTGAGTCTTTTACGAGAACACTTGATGTATGTCTTGCTGTGTTTATCGTGGTGACAATGGGATATCATGTGCCCACTTGATGTATGTTTGGTGACCAACTTGCGGGTTCCGCCATGAACCTATGCATAGGGGTTGGCACACGTTCTTGACTCTCGGTAGAAACTTTGGGGCCTGTTTGAAGTACTTTTATGTTGGTTGGATAAATCTGAGATTATGTGATGCATATCGTATAATCATGCCACGGATACTTGAGGTGACAATGGAGTATCTAGGTGACATTAGGGTTTTGGTTGATTTGTATCTTAAGGTGTTATTCTAGTACGAACTCTAGGGCTGTTTGTGACACTTATAGGAATATAGCAGTTGGTTGGAAAGAATAACTTTGAGGTGGTTTATGCCCTACCATAATCTCTCGTTTGTTCTCCGCTATTAGTGTCTTTGGGTGACTCTTTGTTGCATGTTGTGGGATTGTTATATGATCCAATTATGTTATTATTGTTGAGAGAACTTGCACTAGTGAAAGTATGAACCCTAGGCCTTGTTTCCTATCATTTGCAATACCGTTTGTGCTCACTTTATCATTAGTTACCTTGCTGTTTTATATTTTCAGATTACAAAACCTATATCTACCTTCCATATTGCACTTGTATCACCATCTCTTACTGAACTAGTGCACCTATACAATTACCATTGTATTGGGTGTGTTGGGGACACAAGAGACTCTTTGTTATTTGGTTGCGGTGTTGCTTGAGAGAGACCATCTTAGTCCTCGCCTCCACGGATTGATAAACCTTAGGTCATCCACTTGAGGAAATTTGCTTTATCCTGCAAACCTGTGCACTTGCAGGCCCAACAACGTCTACAAGAAGAAGGTTCTTGAGTGAACATCAGGCTCGTGGAGTTAAGGAAGAACCAGCCGCGTGAAGGAGGGAGCTCGCCGGATAAGTACCCCACTATCTATCTTAGGATTCGAGGGTGGAGGCGGTGGTGCTTGGCGGTTTGCTACCATCACTCTGGATTACGTGCATGCACTCCTTACATAATCTCACTATGTTTTATTCCTATGCATATGGGTTATTGTACACAATGGAACTGAACATGTAGAGCAAAAAGAGCGAGCCTTGCGTGGCAATAAAATTTCATGCAGGCGTCACACCATGGTGGGCGCAAAGGCAGCCCCTCCACCCATTTGGATCGTAATCAAGTGGAAGATAAGCATTACGAGGGGATTGAGCGGAAGACCACTCCTATTTACCCCATGAGGTCTTCGCTCTAACTTGGCATCTTGATGTTGGTAATATCATGCATATGGTGCCTTGCATTGCTTCTTGTATACATTAAAGATGTCATCTTCTTAGTTTAGACATGCTTTGTGTCAATGCCATCTGTTTAGTTTCTTTATCATATATTTGAATCATGCAATGCCATCTTGTTTAGCCAGGCATCATATATGTGAATTTTGCAATGCCACCCTGGTTAGCCAGTCATCTTATATGTGAATTATATCATGACATCATTTTTTTATTACGTATTAAATTTGTCAACAATTTTAGTACATTCAATTACTCTTCACGTGCATCAGCCATTGAGCGCGGTCATGGAAAAATCTGGAGTGGAAACAAGGTCTTGAGCGGAGACAATGCTATCGGCAAGCGCATGTCTTGCTGGTTACAGATAGCTCCTCAGAGGAGGATTCAGAGACAGATGACCAGTCCTATTTCCCCCGAGGTGCATGCTCTAACTTGGCAGGATTATGATGCTCATATCGTGCGTATGGTATCTTGCATTGCTATGTCATTTGCTTAGTTTAGACATGCTTTGTGTGAATGCTACTGTTTAGTGTCTAATTACCATATATCTAAATTATGCAATGCCATCTTGTTGCAAGACATTATATATATGAATTATGCAATGCTATCTTGTTGCAAGGCATTATATATGAATTATGCAATGCCATGTTGTTTAATAGCGTCATATATATGAATTATATCATGCCATCCTTTTTTATATTTCTCATTGCTTTTGTTGACAATGTTTGTATATTCAACTGCTCTTCATGTGCATCAGCCATTTGAATTGGTGATGGAGAAATCTGGAGTGAAAACAAGGTCTTGAGTAGACAATGCTACTGGTGAAGCAGATATCTTGCTGATTCTGAGATAGCTCTTTTGAGGAGGATTGAGGCGGATGACCAGTCCTATTATCCCCACGGGTGTATGCTCAAACTTGGCAGGGTTATATTACTCATATCATGCATATGTTGTATTGCAATGCTTAGTTTTTACATCATATACACGATATTGAATGTCATCTCCTTAGTTGACACATCATATAAGCGATTGCCCTCTGCTCACTTCCTTAGTATATAAATCATATAATTGAATTATATCATGCCATGATGTTTATATAGACAACATGTATCTGAATTATGGCATGCCAACCCATTTTCTAAAGACATAATATAGTTATATCATCTCATCCTATTCACATAGTCATAATATTTTGAATTATGTCATTCTATCCGTGAATTATATCATGCCATCATCTTTCCATCGACGGCATGTTTGTGATTTATGGCATGCCAACCACTTTAATAGACACATCGTATAGTTATATCATGTCATCCTGTTTACATAGTCATCATATTTTGAAGTATGTCATTCTATCACTGTTTAGTTAGCCATCATACATGTGAAATTGTGTCATGCTATCTGTTTAATTAGCCATCATATATGTGAAATTATGTCCTGCTATTACTGTTTGGTTAGACAACATAAATTTGAATTATTTCATGCCTGTTTTCTTCCCTACTATCCATTGCTGTCTATCTTACTCCTTGAGTGCCCTTCACTACCTTCGACTTGACATTGAAGGTCTTGAGCCTAAGCGAAGTGGGGCTGGATCTGAGAGAAGGCCTCGCGCCTGACGATAAGCGCCGAGATGTTGAGGATGAAGTTCGGCGCCGGATCATGGAAATCAGGCCGTAGTAGAACACAGGTCCCGGACAAGGGATGTAGTGGAAAGCCCAGTCCGTGGAGGAAGTGGGAAGAAAAGCGACCCTCTCATGGGGCACAGGGGTGGGGATGAGCTGCCCTCGTCGGGCAGGCCGGTGCTGATGATATCGCCGAAAAGGTATCCGACGCGTGCAGTTTGGCGATGTGCTCCTCCTTAGCGGTGGAGGCCAACCATTTACCTCCGCTCCGGACATGGTCGGAGAAGGTTGAGCGAGATCTTGCGAACTTGGGGGCTGGAGCTCGAGTCTTGAGAGATGGATATGCAAAGGAGGAAGAAGGCGTGGGTGAGAAGGTGAATCCTTATCCCTTATATGGGCGGGCGAAGTCTTCGCGTCCCCACGGCACTGGTAAAACTCGCTTATATCCCAAGCGTCACCATCAATGGCGCGGTTGGGTTACCACGTCCGTATTGATGAGAATCCCAGATTAAGGGAAACACGATCTCTACTTGACAAGGCGTGCCAAAACCGCTTCGCTAAATCTTGAGGTGGTAAAGTAAAAAGCAATTGAGTAATGGCTTGGTAGTGGCGTGACATCATGCCACAAAAATGTCGGCAGATTGAACTTGTATATATTATTATTCTCTCTCACGGTGGAATGTGGAATTTATTTTGCGAGCGGACACTATCTGGTGTTCACAATCTTCTATCATTCGGAGGAAGAACGCCTTGCAATGCCAAGCAACATCTGGCGGACTTATCGTCATTGAAGCACGGTTCGAGGGCTCTTGAGGAGTCTGGATTAGGGGTGTCCGGATAGCGGACTACCATCATCGGCCGAACTATCATCTGCCGGACTATCATCATCGACGGACTCCAAGACTATGAAGATACAAGATTGAAGACTTCTCCCGTGTATGCGGATGGGACATTCCTTGGCGTGGAAGGCAAGCTTGGCGATCGGATATGTAGATCTCCTACCATTGTAACCGACTCTGTAACCCTAGCCCTCTCCGATGTCTATATAAACGGATGGCTCTAGTCCGTGGGGACGATCACAACATCAACAACCCTTACAATCATACCATAGGCTAGCTTCTGAGGTTTAGCCTCCTTGATCTCGTGGTAGATCCACTCTTGTAAACATCCACAATATCAATATCAATCGAGCAGGGCGTGAGGGTTTTACCTCCATCAAGAGGCCCGAACACAGGTAAAACATTGTGTCCCTTGTCTCCTGTTACCATCCGCCTAGGCACTGCAGATTCGGGACCCCCTACCGAGATCCGCGGTTTGACACCCGACGAGAAGGTGTTAAAACGAGAGTTGAGTCGAAATTCGGTCGGACGGAGACATGACCCTAAGTCGAATGATGGAGATTGCCACCAAGTACACCAATGGTGAAGAAGAGGATCGGCTCGGAGTGGCAAATACAAGTCAGCCGCTAATGAAACGGGAGAAACTCCGATCGGAAACATAAGCACGGAAGGCCAGCTGCTCTGGAGAAGCCTGGCGTGACTCTAGGAAAGTTCAAGGAAAACCAAAGGGCCTTGGAACCCCAAGAAAGTGAAAGACCAAGATGGAAATGATGTGTTGGACTTGCCATGTCACATTCACACGAAGAAACATGAAGAGGTAAACTCATTTACCCAAAGCATACCACTTTCGGCGATTGTCGGCTCTTGATTCAGCAGTTCGGGGAAGCAGCCCAAGGACAAGGAGAAGGAGTCGAACAAAGTTGAGGACAAGGAAGATAGTGGCGGTGGATACCCCGGGTCAATTCCACTCGATGATTTTTGCTGGCGTTGAAAGCAAAAGTCGATTGAAAGTTATCAACCGAGAAGTGAATATGGTCGCTCCGGCGACACCTAGTTATCTGAAATGGTCGCGAACCCGCCATCACGTTCGACCGGTCGATCACGACACACATAGCCACCCACAGGAGAATAGCGTTGATGGTCAACCCGGTCGTCGAAGGCACTTGACTAACTAAGGTTTTGATGGATGGTGGCGGTGGCTTTGAACATATTGTATGCGAGAGATGTTGAAAGGATGGGCATTCAATGTCGGACTCAGCACCGACAACATGAGCTTCCATGGAGTCATTCACGGAAAGAAGGCTGAGTCACTCGGCCAAATTGCTCTCGATGTGGTTTTGGTGACTACAAGAATTTTTGTAAGGAAAAGTTGACCTTTGGTCGTGGATTTCCATTAAGCTAATCACGCTATCACAGGGGGGCGGCATATCGTGTTTCATGGTTCGACCATGTTATGTGTACCTCAAGCTGAAGATGCGGGTCCCAAAGGTGTGATCAACATCGCGGCAATCGGAAAAAGCAGAAGAGTGTTTTCGAAAGGCTCTAAGATCGGCGATGCTCGGATGGCGGTGGTGAGCTGCAAGAGTACCGAAAACTACGAGACCAGTGATTTGTTGCAAGCCAAAAGCCCGCCACGGTGTGAGCATTTGGTCGTCCAGGGAGGCGAAACCGATTCATATTCATCCGCCGATCCCAATGCTGCTCGACTCACATCTCAACAACACTCGATTTCAAATAGGAAGAAGCGCTCATCGGTTCCTCTGTGAGAAGCTGGGACATCTTCGCATGGAAGCACGCTAACATGCGGGTGTTCAAGGGGCTGGTGAGCATCGTCTCTGAGGTCAACTCAAAAGTTAACCTGTCAAAGAACAAGTTGACGGTCCGCCCTCCGGAAAATAAAGGCCATTGGCGAGGAGGTGGCTCGACTCTTAGCGAGTTTATCGAGATATTTACCACTCGAGTGGCTGCCAATGTTGTCATGGTCCCTAAGAAGGACAATTCACTGCGCATGTGCATCGACTTCAAACATATCAATCGGGCCTGCACGAAAGATCATTTCCTCTCCCCCCATCGACCAAATAGTCGACTCAACTGCAGGATGTGGCGGTTGTTTTCTTAGACGCCTAATGCAGGTACCATCGAGATCATGCTGTATGGACCCGGCGAGATCAAAACAGCTTTCATCACTCCATTGGTGTTTCTGTTATGTCACCATGCCATTCGGCCTCAAGAATGCGGAGCCACGTTCATGAGGATGATTGAAGTGTTTGCTCACTCAAATCGATCGAATGTGGAAGCATACATGGATGATATTGTGGTCAAGTCACGGAAAGGTTCCGACATGTTGTGACCTTGCTGAAACATTGCCATTCTCGGGAGGTATGATATCAAGCAATCCATCAAAGTGCACATTGGAGTTCTGGCGGAAAGTTACTTGGTTTTCGTTTCGAGCGAGGAATCGCATCAACCGAGAAAAAGTTGGCACTATTCTCGAATGAAACACCACAATGCGTGTGCGCGATGTCCGAGCTTCTTTGGATGCTTGGCGCTTTAAGTCGATTCATCTCTCGCCTCGGTGAAAAGGCATTGCCTCTTTACCGTGATGAAGAAGTCGAGACAAGTTGAGTGGACTCTGAAGGCGATGCAGCGTTTGCGAGCTCAAAGCTCTGCTCTCCACCCAGCCGGTGCTTGCTGCCCCGGTCGGACAAGAGCCCTTGCTTTACATTGCAGCCACAAGGACAAGTTGTCGATCACGAGTACTTACGGTCTAGCGGGAAGAAGAAGGAAAAGCCTTCAAAGTTCAGCGCCCGATATAATATCTTTACGAAGTATTAACCCCGTCAAAGCAAAGATACCCTCATTATCAGAAGCTTGTGTATGGGATTTATATGACCGCGAAGAAGGTTGCTCATTACTTCTCTGATCATTCCATTACAGTCGTCAGCGACGCCCCATTATCGAGAGATTCTGCTGCGAGGAGATACAAGCGAATCGAGTGGCGAAATGGGCGATTGAACTCCTTCCCTTGATATCAAGTTCCCGAGGCAAAAAAGCCATCAAGTCCCAAGCAATAGCAGATTTCATGCCGAGTGGATTGAACAACGATTTGCCGACTCAAGTTCACTCAGAACCTGGACTATGTTCTTTGATGGTTCCAAGATGCTGAATGGTTACGGTCTTTGGGGTAGTATTGGTTTCCCCGAGGAGATAAGCTCGGATATGTGCTCGATTCACTTTGATTCTTCCAACAATGAAGCGAATACGAAGCACTGTTGTATGGGTTGCGTGTGGCCATTTCACTTTCGGCGTCCGTTGCCTCATGGTTTATGGCGACTCAGATCTAGTGGTTAATCAGGTGATGAAGGAGTGGGGCGTCAAAAGTCCAGCCATGACTGGTTCTTGTAATCGATGAGGAAGCTAGAGAAGAAGTTTGAGGGTTAGAGCTTCATCATATACCCGGTGAAAAATCAAGCTGCTTGATGATTTGGCAAAAATAGGGTCCAAGAGGAAGCCATTCCGGTGATGTGTTTTGGAGCACATCCACACCATCGATTAAAGGATCCTTTCACCAAAAAGCTCCATGCCAAAAAGTGCCACTGATCCGGTGAAGTTGAGGTCCCGGTGTAGTCGACCTGGTCATGGAAGTCATGGTCATCACTCCCGACTGGACGAGTGCCGTACATCGCGTATATCCGAGGAAAGAGCTACGAGAGAACAAAGAAGAGGCTCGACAAATCGTTACGCGATCCAAGGCCTTTCTGTGATCAAGGGACGGTTAATACGAGAAGCCTTGTTGGAGTCGACAATGCATAACGCCGGAAGAAGGTGGATAATTCTTGATGATATCCACTCGAGGGACTGTGGTCACCATCGTCCTCTCGGACCATTGTGGCTAAAGCATACAAGCGGGATTTTACTGGCCAAAAGCAAATGAAATGGCAAAGGAAATAGTCGACAAGTGTGAAGGATGTGGTTCTACTCCAATATGTCACACAAACCGCCTCGGCCTTGAAGACCTTTCCACTCGTCGGCCTTTCGCTGTTTGGGGGTTGGATATGATTGGACACCTGAGAACTGGCAGAAGCAATTTCACTCATTAGCTAGTGGCAGTCGACAAGTTGACGAAGTGGATCGAAGCTAAACCTATCAAGAACCTCGATGCGTGCACTGCTATCAGTTTCATCAGAGAGTTGATATTTAGATATGGAGTTCCATAGCATCATCATCGACAATGGGTCAAACTTTGATTCCGACAAGTTCAAAGCCTTTTGTGCCTCTCAGGGCCTGCGATCGACTATGCTTGATTTGCTCACCCAGTCGAATGGACAAGCGAGCGAGCAAATGGTCTAATTCTCAAAGGACTAAAACCTTGGCTGATCGTGATCTCAAGCATGCAGCGAGGGCGTGGGTCGACGAACTTCCGTCGGTTCTTTGGGGATTGAGGACCACTCCTAATCGATCGATTGGGAGAACTCCATTCTTTCTAGTCTATGGAGCTAAAGCAGTTCTGCCAAGTGACCTGCTTCACAATGCACCCAGTCGAACTCTACGAAGATGAAGCGGAGCAAGCCCGACAAGATGCGATCGACCTCCTTGAAGAGGAGAGAGAGATGGCCCTGATCCGCTCGACCATCTATCAGCAGGACTTGCGTCGATTCCATGCTAGAAATGTGAAGAGCCGAACCTTTCAAGAAGGAGACTTGGTCCTCCGAGTGGATTAGCAGAAACCACACAAGCTTGCTCCCACTTGGGAAGGTCCCTTCATCGTCACCAGAGTTCTCCACAATGGAGCATACCATCTTTACAATGTCGATCGCTAGATTGATGAGCCTCGAGCTTGGAATGCGGAGCTGCTCCGCCCCTTTTACACTTAAGTACTCACTCGGGTGAGATGTAATAAAAGTACTTATGTAGTTTGTTTATCAAAGACAAGAATGTTATAATTTTCCCAGTGATTGTTATTACTTTTCGTTTACATAAGAAATTTCCCCCAGTGGGTGGCTTAGCATGAACCTGTTTCGCCTAAGTTTGTAAAAAATCCCTGCCCGGTGGAGGCAGCCTCCACTCCGAGGCTTCTTCTTGAATCCGTTTCGCCTAAGTATCTGAAAATCCTACAGTGGTGAGCCAGCCTCCCACTCGGAGGCTTAACTCAGTCAAGTACTAGCCTAAGTATCTAAAATCCTACGAGTGGTGAGCCCAGCCTCACACTCGGAGGCTTAACACCAGTCAAGTACTCGCCTAAGTATCTAAATCCTCACCAGTGGTGAGCCAGCCTCCCACTCGGGGCTTAAGCTAGCGATCAAGTACTCGCCTAAGTATTTAGTGTGCTTTGCAAGGCGGCAGTGCAGGTGGACATTGCCTTCCCCTTGATTCGACACAAAAATCCTCCTCGGAGGCTTAGCTGCAGATCGATTGCTTGCCTAAGTTTGAAAAATCCTACAGGTGGAAAGCAAACCTCCCACTCGGGGGCTTAAACAGATCGATGCTAGCCTAAGTGTCAAGAAATCCTATGAGTGGAGAGCAAACCTCCCACTGGGGCTAGATGATATCGATGCGCCTAAGTATCGAGAAAATCCTACAGTGGAGAGCAAACCTCCCACTCGGGGCTATGACGAGTCAGTACTACGCCTAAGTATCGAAAATCCTAGTGGAGTGGAGAAAACCTCCCACTCGGGGGCTTAGCAACGTCGATGCTTTAGCCTAAGTATCAAGAAAATCCTACTGAGTGGAAGCAACCCTCCCACTCGGGGGCTTAACTTACGATCGATGCTCGTCTAAGTATGAAATCCATTCTAATCCATAAGGACAGCAGAGTGCAGGTCATTTGTTACCTTCTCCTTGAACTACACCACAATTACAACGTCGCTCCATCCTGATCCGCAAAGGCGATGAAGTCTGGTCATTTACCTTCTCCTTGAGCTCGCCACAAGTACAACGTCGCTCCATCCCGATCCCCAAGGCTGACGAGGTAGTATTGTTACCTTCTCCTTGAACTCGCCATAAGAACAATCCGAACTCCATCCACACCTGCAAGAACAATGAAGTATAAGGTCATTGGATTTTCCACCTCGGGCT
>JAHIAM010000617.1:0-71865 GCA_021605205.1 Aegilops longissima
GCCCATTTCTGACCGCTAACCCAGGGCCGTTGCCCTATCCGAATTAGGCCCGATGGCGTCATCTGGGCCATCAATATGATTCGAGCCCATTTCACTTCGGCCCATGTATGGCCCATGGCGTCTTCGGCCCATATGAGGCCCTATGTAACTCTTGGCCTATTGCGCCCGTGGTGGCGGCCCGCAATGAACGATGTGTCACTTTACACCCATTAACGGCCCGTGGTGAAAGCGGCCCGTAATGAATAGTATATCACTTTATAACCATTAAGGGCCCGTTATTCAGTTGGTCCGTTTCAGCAAATGTTATCTTTCGGCCTTCTCAGAGCCCATTTATTCTTGGGCTCATTTCCAGCATTCGGTTACTTACGGCCTGTTACTGTCATTTTCTGCTTGTGGGCCAAATTCAGCCCGTGGTTACATCGGCCCGTTTGTGGTCCGTTAATACGTTGGGCCGTTTTCATAGCGTCATCAAATCGGCCTATGCGATGGCCCGTTATGGTCATCTGGCATGTATAAGGCCCATTGATGATCGGCATGTAGAAGGCCCATTGTTTCTCTGACCCGTAGAAGGCCCATTGTTTTTCTGACCCGTAGAAGGCCCATTGTTTCTCGGACCCGTAGAAGGTCTCTTGTTTCTCTGCCCGTAGAAGGCCCCTTGTTTCTGACTGTAGGAGGCCAGTGTCACTACGGTAAATATTAGCCCATGGTTATTGTGGCCTAGTTTTAAAAAGAAGCGCGACTACAAGCAAACAAATAAACAAGACAACAAGAAATAAATAAGCAAGCAACTTATGCTAGGCTATCACGGCTATTACACATATTACATCCTTTGGGCATCAAAGTTAGCCACCGGTGCAAATATAGGGAACAAAGCAGCATATCATATACCTTTGGTTGTCAAAGTTGGCGACCAGCGCAAATAAACGCATGACAAAACAAATCCGAAGCTGAAACCACTTGAAGATCTCAAGAAACAATATCCTGGGTACCCATAATCTTTGGCAAGATGCTTAGCAAGCTTATTAACTTTCTCTTGTTTGGCGCTTAAATCCTCCAGCGCTTCTTTGTTGCACGAGAAAATATGCATCTGAATTCTGCGGGGACTTCCTCGGTCCTTGACTTCTGTCGCAGCACATCGATCGATGTCTTTCAACTTGAAGTTGAGACTCAAGAAGGCGAACTGATTGAGGAGCAAGTTCGAAGAGCTTGTGCCGGTGATAGTGGAAATAACTTTCGAACACTACATCAAGACAGGACTTTTGGGTTCCCTCACTTGTCGTCAAGATAGTTTTATCAGCTTTCTTGGAGACCAACAGGGATGTCTCACTATCTTGAACCTTATCGCATTACTTCCTTTACCATTGGATAACGTGATCTTTGTTCTCCAATATTTTGTCCGCATTCTAAAAAGAAACAAGCAGACACATCACATGTTTACCATGTTGTATATGAAACTCATTTTGGTAAATGAGTTCGGTAGTAAAGTGGACAAGATAACAGCATGAAACAAACATATATCTATGTACCATGGTCACTTTATGGTCTATATCATTCTAGTTTTTGTTGCCAAATCAAGATAGAGACAGTTCAAATAATATTTGTTCAAGACAAAGCAGAATAGACAGAATATAAGTGTGGGTAACTATAGAGCAATAACAACACTTGTAATGTGCATGACATGAGAACATAACTGTTTATTCAATTGAAACTGAAATCAACATAGAGCAGGTTACAACGACAAACCAGTTAAAGCAGGTTTAAAACATACTGTTGCGCCATTGGAGTTTCAATTCCATCCTTCAAATTTGAAAATAGTTGGTATGAGTAAATACTGATAATGCAAGAGCAAAGGAGTATGAACCATAGCTACAGAACCTGACACGAGAACAAATCTTCTTCTCCTTTAAGCGTTGAGTTGGGATTGAGTGGTGGTCCTCGTGCTTTGGGCACTGCAGTTCCTTACTAACCTCTCGTGTTTGGGTGCTCTGTGGTGGAGGCGGTCTTGTGTCAAGCTGGGCTGGGTTACTATCTGCCGGGGTTTGGGTTAGAAGGGGTGTAGCTGGTTCTCTGTCCAACCGGGTAGGGGTACAATCTGCGAGTCTGGGTTATGTGTGGTGGATCTGGTCCTTGGGCAAGTACAACCGTGGTTCTATCTGCATCAAGCTGGTAGCACTATCTTTTACGAAGACCGTGTTGTTACTCCCTTGAATCTGCCATCACGCTCTCCAATTCAAATGGCTGATAAACAAGAAAAGTAATTGAAAGTATAGACATTGTATGATGAGCAGGTGCAATGGATAGTGGGGAATAAAAGAGGGCATGAAATAATTCATATTTATGTTGTCTAACCAAACAGGATAGCATGACACAATTTCACATATATGATGGCTAACTAAGCAGGATAGCATGACACAATTTCACATTATGATGGCTAACTAAAAAGATGGAAAGACATAGTTCAAAATATGAGACTATGTAAATAGGATGACATGACATAACTATATAATGTGTTTATTAAATAGGTTGGCATGCCATAATTCACATACATTCATGGATAGAATGCCATAATTCTAAATATGATGATTGTAAACACTAACAGGATGAGATGATATAACTATATGATGTCTTTATTAAATGGGTTGCCATGCCATAATTCAGATAGATGATGTGTATGTACTATGTAAACATGATGGCATGATATAATTCAAATATATGATTTATATAGTAAGCAAGTAAGCAGATGGCAATCTATATATGATGTAAAAACTAAGCAATGCAAGACAACATGCATGACATGGGTAATATAACCTGCCAAGTTTGAGCATAGACCTCGGGAGGAAATAGGACTGGTCATCGGTCTACGAATCCTCCTCGAGGAGCTCTCTGTAACCAACAAGATGTACGCTTGTGAGTAGCATTATCTGCTCTGAATACCTTGTTTTCCTCGAGATACTTCCATCACCGCTTCAAATGGCTGATGCACGGGAAGAGTAGTTGAATATACAATCGTTGTCGACAAATGGAACACGTAATACAAAAAATGATAGCATGATATAATTCACATACATGATGATTGGCTAAACAACATGGCATTGCATAATTCACATATATAATGCCTTTGCAACAAGATAGCATTGTATAATTCACATATATAATGTCTTGCAACAAGATGGCAATGCATAATTCACATATATGGTAATTAGACACTTTGAACACATGGCATTCACACAAAGCATGTCTAAACTAATCAAATGGCATAGCAATGCGAGACACCATATGCGATATGAGCAACATAACCCTGCCAAGTTAGAGCATACACCTCGGGGGTGGATAGGACTGGTCATCGTCTGAATCCTCCTCACGAGGAGCTATCCGTAACCAGCGAGATATGCGCTTTGTCGAGATAGCATAGTTTGCTCAAAAGACCTTGTTTTCACTCGAATTTTCCATCACCATGTCAAATGGCTGATGCACCTGAAAAGCAGTTGAATGTACTAACATTGTTGACAAATGTAATATGTAACGAAAAAAGGATGGCCTGATATAATTTACATATAAGATGGTGGCTAAGCAGGATGGCATTGCAAAATTCACATATATGATGCTGGCTAAACAAGGTGGCGTTGCATAATTCACATAAGCGATGAATAAACTAAGCAGATGGCATTCGCACAAAGGATGTCTAAACTAAGCAGATGACATATTTGATGTATAAAGTAAGAAATGCAAGACACCATATGCATGATATAACCAACATCAGCATGCCAAGTTAGGCGAAGACCTCAAGGGGTAAATAGGAGTTATCTTCTCATACGAATCCCCTCGAACAGATATCTTCCTCTCGATTACAATCCGAAATGCGTGGAGGGGGGCTGCCTTTGCGCCTACCATGGGCGGCGTCTGCATGAAATTATATTGCCACGCAAGGCTCGTCTCTTTGCTCTACATGTTCAGTTCCATTGTTTACAATAAGCTGTCATGCATAGGAATAAAACATAGTGAGATTATGTAAGGAGTGCATGCGAAATCGAGTGATGGTAGCAACTTGTGGATAGACCCAAAACCAATAATAGAAGGCAGATAATGGCTTGAGTTAATAAATCTGAGATAATGGCTTCTTCTTTGTTTCCCACCCAACATGAAACTCATAGTAGACACGGAGATTAACGGATAGTAGATAGATACTATTGATAGCGGCCCGATATGTACCCCACAACCATTTAAAACTCAAGTTTGACCATTAGTTTGGAGCTGACTTAGAGTCTAATCGGTGAACAGGATGATAAAGTAGCATGTAATATTAAGCGATGCATAACGTGGCGGAACCGAAAGTGCGACCTCTCTTGCGGACCCATGTAGTCCTCGAGGTCATCTGCTTGGTTGATGATGGTAATGCAGTTTTCATGGCTGCCAGTGGCGGGAAGAAGATCGAGGTGGCGAAAGACGATCTGGAGGCGGATCCCTGCTGTCTTTGGACCCTTACATCGTTGGAGCAGCTGAGCAGGGGTGGACGACGGTGCAGCGAGGGCGGGAAAACCACGCAAGGTTTTCTTTGACAACTATCGTAAGAGAAGTAATTCTGTAAGGGCTCGTTTGAATTGGAGGATTCCAACAATGCAGGGATAGGAAATAGATAGGAATAGGATAGGAATGCACGTGCAAAGCAGAGAATTTAAAAACACAGGTTTACTGCCAATCTGGGTGTTTGATTCACAACAATTGGAAGATCACAGGATGCAAAGAAGCATGGTGAGATTAAGTCAAACCACAAGAAAATGTACGGTTATAATGCTATTATGCTACTATCTCTTAGTCTTGTGCTTCATGAATAGGAATTTGAAAAGGAGGACAAGTGAAAATTAAAATTCCTACGTTTTTATTTCAAGGAGACACTAAAGGAACAAATCCGTGTATTCGATGGACAATATATATAACATGTAGAGTAAAAAGAGATGCAACAAGTGTACAACCTCTTTGGCGAAGCCATGTCGATCTCAGCGTGATTGGGTTGGCGGTGAGGATGCTCGGCTGACTTTCTTGTCGGAGGAGGAAGAAGATCTTAGGCGTCGGAGATGGAGCCGAGGTTACTGCTCGCTGTGATGGAGGTTTCATCGTTGGAGCAGCTCCGGTGAGTTGTCTGACGCTTGAGGCTGAAGCAGGACAAAGAGACAACGAACAACGTTAACTGAGTGGAATTCTAATAGCATCTCAATACATGACGTAAAATACATAACCACAAAGTGCTAGATGTAAAATACATCAGCCGCTCATCTCTGAACTTAAGCTGTCAAAACTGAACTTAGCGTGAAACTGAACTTAGCGTCAAAACTGAACCTAACTATCAAAACTGAATTTTCTTTGTCGAAACTGAATTTCTTTGTCAAACTAAGCGCACTAGCAAGGTGAGGCTACGTCGGTCTCTGACTTTTCATCTCTAGTCGGTCGATTTTGCAGCCGTTGGATCTGAAATCAAGGGCCTCGGTTCATCTTCAACCTCCACCCCCCGAGCCGCCCGACCACCACCGGCCAAATAGCAGCCCCGCCACCCGCGGCGGTGTCGCCGCCTCGCCCGCCGAAAACACTCCCAGCGGTCCGCCGCCCGGCCATCCCTCTAGGCCCCCGTGCTGAGCTTTTCTCCGTGATCCCCCGCCACCGCCCATAGCGCCCGCCACCGCCGGCGACCACGCCCCATCCGGACCCTAAGATAGATAGTGGTTACCTCTCGTGAGCCCCCCCTCGCTCGGCTGGTTCTTCCTTCACCCCATGAGCCCACCCCTTGAAAATCAGTGACCCAAAAGTCGATTTAGTTGACAAAGTGTAGCCAAATCGGGCAACGCCATGGAAAGCAAGAGCAAGAAGCGAGCAGCAAGCGAGCAAGCAATAACAAGAAGCGAGACCAGGCAAGGGACCAAGAGCAAGAGAGAAGCAGCAGCGGCGAAGCTAAAGCAGCAGCAGCTCCTACTGATGTGGGCGTCGCCGCCGAGGAAGCGTGCCGTGGAGGAAGTGGCGGCGGCGCCACCATGGATGGAGCAGCGCCGTGTCATTCGGGACAAGCGCCCGCAGCACCGTGAGATCGAATCAAGAAGAAAATGCGGCGATTAGTGTACAACCTCTTTGGTGGCGCCGATTAGGCGCGGCTTCATCAAGAAGCGGTGATGATGATGCTCTTCGGTGGTGCAGGTGAAGGCGGCGGTGTGGGAATGGAGGTGGCGCGAAAGGCGAGAGAACGTCGGGCAGCTCCTTGGAGGTGGAGGGCGGGGTGGTTGAACCGGCGGGGCGATGAGATCGACAGCGGATCCTCATCGGTATGGTGGATGAGGGCGTCGAGGTGTTCTTGTGGGCGGCGTCGTTCGGGAAGAGCTCGGTGGGTGGCGGACGGAGCAGGGTGTGGGGTTTAAATCGCGGGTTTCGCGACCTCGATGTATGAATGGGTGGGCGGATGGGATGGCGGTGGGAACCATGGCTTAGAGGCAGCTTGTCCGAAATGTGGGGTAAGTTCTGAAAGTACCCCCACCGATTTGGCGGTTCTTCGGTTCGAGGTACCACGGGCATTTCACGTGTCGGGATTTCAAAGGTGGGAGTTTTCGCGCGTTGTAATTTCGAATAGCAAAGCGCGAGTTGAGATGGAGGGAGTTATCGGAGCACAAGTGAGACAAAGATATATCTTAAATATTTTGGGCTAACAAAGCGGCGGGTTGAAATTTCGGACAAGCCTAACGTGTCTTGTACCAAATCAATCGCACTACAAATGTCATTCAAAACTTTGAATTCATGTTATGTTCAATTAAAATATTTAGCTACGTGTATAATGCATGCAACCTACTACTCAAATGAATGTTTTAGTGCATTCCAAGCGTATATACTACCACTTCAATATGAACTAAATTTGAATAAGATCTCTGATAATGATTGTTGTGAAGTCAAAGCATTTGAATTCATTTCTCTGTTTTAATAAGATCTACAATCATCATTATTGTCAAGTTAAACCATCGTTTGTGTATTATCTTCACAACACACCACATGATTAGTCTCGAGTTACATATGAACTATGTGTACTATATGAACTTGAACTAGATTTTGAATCCACTTTATTTTGATTTCAAATCACATTACATTTCTAGCTCTAGCTAGATCTTCATAATCTAAACCATGTCTCATATGTATAATGTGTTTATCACATTATGTATGGTGCCCGCCCCCTCGCCTACAAGTATTTAGATGTGAGTTGCAAACACCACACATTACCACAAATTCAAATAAAATGTGAGAATGTTAGATATATAGTATTGTTTAGATTGCTCGATATTTAGTTGTAAGCTGCAAAGCATACACATTATCACAAATTCAAATAAAATGTGAGATTGTTTGATGTATAGTATGGTTTAGATTGTTCGGCATTTAGCTGTGAGTTGCAAATGCCATGCATTATCACATTATGGTATAACATGTACACACACGTGTATCACTGCTATATTCATGCATGCAATGTTTAAAACACTATGATCTCCTATTCAAATATATGAATCCGATTTCATATCAAATTATGATCTTTGTTAGTCTCTTACACCCACAATCCTCTAACCTTTGTAGCTACCACTAACTTTCTCTCGTGCATGCACCGCCCTCCTCGCCCTCCCCTCCCTCGGCATTCTATCCACGGGCACATTCATTTTTTCTTTAGGTCGTTCTCCCGAGTCTCCATAGCTCCTTTTAGAGCACACCGATCGATAAACCTCTCCAGTGATGCCTGCCTACAACATACACACACAGCTTCAATCTCCTCCTTTATGTGTCCTTGCCTCGTGTCTCTCATGTAGTGGAGACAGCGTGTAAACTCTCGCCCCTCTTTTCATCGATCTCACAACCGCACCTCCTCCCCAATCTAGCTAGTAGTTGGGCCTCTCACCACCTCCTAGCTCCATTCTCTCTGTCTATCCGTCTCATTGGGCCTTGTTGCCTCTAACAAATGGGCGTACACCGACCGATCTCTCGCTATACATATAGCCAGCTAGGTCCTTATAACTCGTTTTACCCACACATCGATCGATCTACCTCATTAGTTGTGTCTCTCCCTTCCTCAGACAAACAACAATTGATCTACCGATCTAGTTAGGTTTGCTTACCAAACACATGGTTCCCCTTCATCATCCATGGATGCGTCCCGACAGATCTATCACGCCTGAGCACACACGAAACACATCCCCACTCTTATTGATAACATTGCAGTTCCACCCTCGGTTTGTCTAGAGGCCTCTCCCAACATCTCGAGAAGCAACTCCATCACCCATCAGCCTCTACCCTCTCCCTCCCTCTCCTCCCTCTCTCTCTCTCTGTCCCATCATATTTCCCGTCCTTGATTATGTATGGATGTCGACCGATCTCCCTCAAGACATAGCTGGGTCTCTCCTTCTCAACACATATCTGAGTTGTTCTACCTCTATAGTTAGGCCTCTGCCTACCCCTCCCCACCCCTCCCCACACACCGATACATCAAGCGCTCTAGTCATGTCTCCCTACCAAACACAAACTTGACATGTGCCCTCTAACGTTCGATGGGGCGTCGCCCTATATCTTTGACTTGCACACACACACACACACACACACACACACACACACACACACACACACACACACACACACACACAATTTGATGGGTCTCTTCATCGATCTCGCACCACCACTTGATCCCTCTTGACTCTATCAATAGCTATGACCCCTCCCTCTCTTCTAGTGGATTGCCGACCCTCTATGTAAATATGGATAGGCCTCCATTTCACACACATTGCATGCAAAATTTTGTTTGAGATGTCATCGACTGTATTCCCACAAATAATTCACGTAATCAACCCCCACCCACCCCACCCTCACCACAAAACAAAAAACACTCACGAACACGGTTTGTATCTCTCACACACACCCACGTAGGTGGGGGCGTGCCGAAGAGAAGAGGTGCATGCAGCGTCCAGCGTACTCCGTCTCTTTCCCAACCACACCCGGCGGGTACGGTGGAGCTCATTTCTATCTGAAAAAGGCAGCCCACGTGGTAATTTGCACGATGTCTTGGTTGTCCACTTGGTGGAGGGCGATCGTCTACCACGGGTGAACAAACAAATTGCGACTTGACGAGTTATGTTAAATTAAAAAAGAGGCAAACCATGTGGGGCCTATGAGGAGTCCGGATTAGGGGGTGTCGGATAGCGGACTACCATCATCGGCGGACTATCATCGCGGACTATCATCATCGACCGGACTCCAAATCTATGAAGATACAAGATTGAAGACTTAGCCCGTGTCCGGATGGGACTTTCCTTGGCGTGGAAGGCAAGCTTGGCGTCTGGATATGTAGATCTCCTACCATTGTAACCGACTCTATGTAACCCTAGCCCTCTCCGGTGTCTATATAAACCGGATGGCTCTAGTCCGTAGAACAACAACCCTTACAATCATACCATAGGCTAGCTTCTAGGGTTTAGCCTCCTTGATCTCGTGGTAGATCCACTCTTGTAAACATCCACAATATCAATATCAATCAAGCAGGACGTAGGGTTTTACCTCCATCAAGAGGGCCCGAACCAGGTAAAACATCGTGTCCCTTGTCTCCACATTACCATCCGCCTAGGCGCACGATTCGGGACCCCCTACCGAGATCCGCGGTTTGACACCGACATTGGTGCTTTCATTGAGAGTTCCTCGTATGCGTCACCGATAGGCGATGGCCTCTTCAATAAACAACGGCGCAGTCTGGGTGAGACTTTTCTCCCGGACAGATCTTCGTATTCGGCGGCTTCTGCTGCGAGGCCAACTCACTAGGCCATCTGGAGCGGATCAGCTCGCCCCTGGCGTCGGTCAGGTTTGGAAGCCTAAACTTCACGGCCGATATCGCGGGGACTTGATCTTGATGGATCTGAGCCACACCCGGCGTGTCGTCGCTGTCATGATGGGCATGACCTAACTACGCCGCGGACAGCACCTTGGAGGCCACACGAATCCGCTCCGACCCATAGTCGGAGGCGATCGCTCGGATCGAGGGCGGATGGCTGGACACGCCTCGGGAGCTGCAACTTCTGGCGATGGGCGAACACTTACCTTGTCGCATAAAGCCCATGACTCCGGTGCGGACTCTGCGGGACTCCGAACCTCCTGCGCCCCTGCCAGTCAAATCCGATTGGGCGCCGATCATGGAATTCACCGCTGCGGACACCTTTCAGCACTCACTCTTCGGCAATATCTTAAATTCGCTGAAACATCTCTCACTATCCGGAGATCCTGGCTGAACTACAGCCGGGATGTTGAGACAGCGAACAATGAAGAAATTGAGCCCACCGCCACCACTTCATAGCCACCGTCGGCGATCTAACAAGCATGCTAAACTCGACTCCGAAGACATCGCCGGTATGGGCGGCGATGCGGAGACAATCAGAACCAGCGCCTATAGGACCTGGAAGGCCACCTCATCACATGACATACATATGGTGGACACCCCAAAGGGAAGCGATAACGAGGAACAACGGGGCGGCGGAGGATAATCCGCCGATAAACAACCAAAAGCGGCGTGAAGCGCCGCCCTAAAATCCGCCTCGATCAAGCAGCATTCCCTAACGACCCAGCGATAGAGCAGGGCAAACCAGCGAGACGACGAACAGGGCAGGCGGATAATCAACCCCTTCACGGAGCAATCAACAGTCCGGACACAACACGAACATAAGAACATACACAAAATACTTGTCGCCCTTTGCAAAGAAGTTTGAAGAAGGAAGCGGAAGCTCAAAACAGCGAGAAGACACGCTCGAGAATGAAGTGGAGCAAAGTATTCAAGACTGGAGACAAATATGGCAATGGCCATCAAACAAGAAACTACCGAGCGCAAGTTGCTGCGAATTTGACAAAGGAAGCCATAGAGCCCTCACGGTCAAAAAATAAAGAGGCCGCTGGCGGATAGGCGACAGATGACAGGCCAAAAGCAACAAGCGGGGCGCACACAAGCGAATTATAATCACAGGAAAGCAGACGGCCCAACTAGGTCCATCTGGGCCAAAAGGGCCCAGGAAGTAACACAACCGACAAGTGTTGAAGACAGCGACACACCCAAATCAGAGCGCCGCACACCATATGTTTTACCGATGAGGTCTTTGGATCATGAATTTCCAGCGGGGTTCAAACCCATAAACATAGAGGCATCTGACTAACAGACCCAGTGCGGATAGAAGATTACATACTACACATACACATGGCTAGAGGAGATGATCTCACGCCATAAAATACCTACCCCTCAAGCTCAAAGGGCCAGCTCGGCATTGGCTCAAAAGCCTCCCGGATAAACTTGTTGGAAGTTGGGAAGAGCTTGAGGGCCAGCGTTTAAACAAATTTTCAAGGGACTTATGTCCGCCCTCCGGATCTGAGACGATCTGAGTCATATAACCCAACAGCCGGAGAGTCGGTAGCATAAGTTCTGGAACAGGTTCCTTACCAAAAAGAACCAAATAGTCATTGTCAGGACCGGAAGCCTTAGCAGCTTTTAAACACAGCGTCCGAGATGAATGGCTCGCATGAGACACCTCGGCCAAGAGAAGCCAAGAACAATGGCGCGCTAACAAGCCTCATGGCGCGCTTTTTTGCGAGGAGAACAACTGGCTAGCAAGATGCAGCACCAGCGACCAGTACATCCGAGATCGGAGATGGAAAGCGGAAAGTCCGCAGCGCAGGAAAGATCTGCGCGGAATAAAAAAAAAGCCCAAAGACACGGCGGTGGCGCCGGATTCAAAAGCTTCGCGGCCAAACAATAAAACCACGGCCTCTTAAGGACAACGAGGCGAGCTATCAAATTTAAACAAAATTCTAGATCGGATATGTCAAATCCCGATACCTCGGAAGGCACGCAAACCATACCAACGAAATTGTTGGGTTTTAAACAGTCCGGCAGATTCAAGCCGGACACAAAGAACTCGATCATAGCGGGCGATGTGAACCCCACCAGTGAGCACAGGAAGTCAAAGACTTTCCCACAAGAAGTCAAAACAGTAAACTTCGCTTCACGTGATAGTACGCGGAAAACCAACACGGCTTTCGCTAAGACAAGTGTCTCACGGTCCACCCGGTGGAACACCGAGATTGGATGTCAAAACCAATCACTTTCGACCATCTGGATTAGTCGAAGTATCCGAGCAGGATAGACTGCCGATATTGGATCCCATAATAGGCGGACTGCATTTCCGTAGATTTTGATGGGCGGCGGCGGTGACTTAAACCTGCTATATCCGGACACAATCCATAAGTTGGGATAGACCCTACTACAATTCGGCATAGCCGCACTTCCTTCAAAGGGTGGCGCAGGCCCTTACGCCCGGTGCAGTTTCATTATTACTAGAAGTTGTGTTAGGGTCACGACAACTTCCGACGAAAAACCTAACCTTTCATGTCGCCCCATTTTAAAGTAGCTATCAAGCATCCTTTGGGGCGGGAAGCTTTCGTCGATTCAATGCAATACCACATTACGCGTATCTTACGCTTAAAATGCCGGTCCATGTGGCATCATTTAATTAAAAGGTCGTTTGAGACCCGGACACGGCTGGGCGAGTCGGAATAAATAAACTAGGGCTACCTAGCGCACACCCCTTCACAAGGGTTTGTACATATCAGCCATAATGAGCTAGCATAGGCTCAGCTTTATTAATCTATATTTCAATTTTTATGCACTTTCTCGCTACGATTTCTTTTCCAACTAAGTTCCTCTCTTTTACTGAGATGAACAGCGTGCACACCCGTCGAGGATCGGCTGCGCGGAACCGCAGTAGCAGGCGTGCGGTAGGGACCGTTGCAAGGACTCTTTTCAGACTAAGACCCTCGTAAACCTTTCTTCTGTCTCTTGTTGCTATAATCCCTGGTTTATCATTATAACCCGAGTGGAGACTGGCATTTTTGCATCGGCGCTAGAAGAACCTGCCGTACACGGACATAAGGGGCTTAGGGCTTTGTTTTGCCGCTATTGTAAAGACCGAACACCTTGGGAGTGTTGGCGTCTCGAGTTAGGCCTTATATGCATCATCTCGAATCATGTCTTTTGTCAAATGTTGGGTTTGCCCGGCTCCTATGTTTTGTTGCCTTCGTTCCGTATCATCGGCTAGCAGCGGCACCGGAGAACTCTGCGATTGTGCCCGGTTAATTTGGCGAGCACCTCGATGAAAGCGGCTGGCTGTCATGATCTGCGAGAGCTGGTCAACCACTCGATCGACCATGGGAATGTTTAGGATTCCTCCACTTAGGCGAAGGGCGTTTCGGCCAGGCACATCTGGCGCCCCAAATTGGGAGGCGCGGTGCCCCGAGGGCTATGTCGTAGCCCACCCTCGAACTCCATGGCTAAGTGAAAGTGATAAAGCATTATAGTCCGGTTGCCTCGTTTGCTATGCTACCACCTCCTTTACAGGACCGAGAGGTCGGATTAAGTGTGAAAGCGCTATTTTTTGCGAACACCCCGCACCTTGTGCGTGGGGGCTGAAGCCGACGACAGCCATCTTCGGGTTATACACGCGTATACATGAGCGGCCGCATAGGAGATATTCTATTACTTGAGCGCACAAGTATAAAAGGCGCTTACATCATAAATATTGTTTTACATCATACAAGCGTTCATTCAAGCGTAACATTTTTGAAACGCCGACTCTATTACGAGACCACGCAGCACTTCACCAAAATAGTGCTCGGCGGGTAACGGTTATCATCGAACCGGAGTCGCAACAGCGGTGGCATCCATTTCTGTCCAATGTGTCTTCCTGCGGCGAGTGCCATCCGTGCACCCTCTATGCAGGCCGACCGCTTCGCCGCCTTGATATGCGGCACCGCCCCAAGAAATTGCTGCAATAAGCCAAAGTAACTCTTTGGCTCGGGCCTATCCGGCGGATATGGGTCACTATATCCGTCATAGCAAGCCGGACAACCTATTTAGCTCAGCCCACTCGGCCAAGCGGTCGGTCGGCGAAGTGAGCGCTCCGGACTATGGAATTGAGACCAAAACAACTCTTAGTCTTGTGATCCTTACGGCGAAAATGCTGCGGCATCCGCCGCTTTTCATTGCTAAGTCCATATAAAGGGACCCCATAGTTGGCCCAGCGAGCATACTTTGGATCCGTAAACCTTGGCGCAGCGAAAAGGCTTACCGGCTACAATATCTACGGCTGGCGCAGCTCTCCTTTATAGCCCGCATTGCGGGCGGGCATCCTTAACCGGCGATGGCCTTCCCGGTCTTCTTGCCCGCTAAGCGCTCCTTCCCTAGAGTCTCATTGCGGTTGGTAGCATCTTTTAACTTCAAGGCCATTTCGGCCATCTCTTCCCTGCTCGGCGGTGTGCGACCCTTTCGGCCGCTAACTCCTCGGCAGCCCTCGAGGCCGCCGCATTACTCCTTCTGGCCTGCTCCTTGGCTTGAGCAAGTTCGGCCCAAAGGCTCTCCATAGCAGCGGCACTATCTGCATTTCATGACCATATTGTAAGGAGCTGGCTTGGCTCCCTTACCAAGTGACCGCCGCGATAACACTTACCTTGCGACTCATCAAGTGCTTTGTTGATCAGCGTGATGTCGCATCCATAGCGGCGAGTTGCCGCTTTAGTTCAGCAACTCCGTCGGTCCGGCTGGCCCGGACAACCGCCACCTGCATCGGCACGGCAGAAATTTAAACCTGCGATTTTGATCCTCGGCGCGCTGTCGATTTCGACAACCTACCGAGTCTTAGGGGCTACTATCCATACGGGGTGCATTCTATATGCAAAACTGTTAAATGGTGTGTCATTTTCGTACCTCAAACCCGCTTGACAAACTCGGCGGCATTGTGCAACCCGCCTTGGCGGGCGAAATCCTTTCAATCACCATGCTCATCAATGCGTGGTGATCTTACGAGATAAACGCCTTCTCAAGCAGATCCTTGACCGTACACGGTTGGCGCCGAACTATCGGCTTTGCCAAACCGGGAGCTCCCTCCGTGGCGACACTTCAGGCTCGTCCGCCCTATCCGGTGGCACCGGGACGGGCGTCTCGCTCTCCATCATCTCGGACGAAGGTCCCCGAAAACGAGCTCATTTGCGAAGGGCGGAGATCCGAACTACAAGGTAAAAACTTTAGTTATCCTCGAAGCACAAATAAGGATGTCCCTTATTATAAAACTCCTTTCTTTCTACTTACGGCTCGTTGGAGGCTGACTCTTTAATGGAGATTGTGCGGCGGGGCCTCCCGGACGCAGGACCCTCTGGCGAATTTCTTCCCCGTTTAGGGGCTTTTGCCCCAGGTCCTCGGAGGCAGTCCTCTTCTCCCCTTGGAGGGAGGATTCTTGATCCCCCTCTTTCAAAAACCTCCTCGAGAGGCGTAGCTTTCTGCTTTCCCCTTCGTCTTCCTCTGAAGCGCAACCTCAAGCATCCGGACCAGCCACGGGATCCGGCGGCGGTCTCGGGGAGGGCGGACACCATATCAATTTTGCTTCGCTATCCACTCCTGTGTAGAAGGAAGTTGGTCATAAGCGAATCATCGAAGGCAAACAAGCGGTATGCCGGACTGGAACTACTTACTTGAGTATCAAGGCGATTGCAGCTTAGCCCAGCATCCTCGGTCAATTCGGACGCACCTCTTGCGATCCGAAGAATAATTAATACATCTCCGGGGTGTCATACCCATGAAGTGTTGAAGAATCCGTGGGCCCTCAGTTGAACTCCCATAGCGGGAGGCGGCGTTTGCGAGGCGGGAGGCGCCTAATCGGCATAACCTACATCACCACCACCATATCGACCTCCCTCGTTTGGAGATCTTGAATCCGACCCTGCAGTAGGGGCACGTCATGGTTGCCGGTGTCAAAACCGGCGGATCTCGGGTAGGGGTCCCGAACTGTGCGTCTAGGCGGATGGTAACAGGAGACAAGGGACACGATGTTTACCCGAGTTCGGGCCCTCTTGATGGAGGTAAAACCCTACGTCTGCTTGATTGATATTGATATTGTGGATGTTTACAAGAGTGGATCTACCACGAGATCAAGGAGGCTAAACCCTAGAAGCTAGCCTATGGTATGATTGTAAGGGTTGTTGTGATTGTAGTCCCTACGGACTAAAGCCATCCGGTTTATATAGACACGGAGAGGGCTAGGGTTACATAGAGTCGGTTACAATGGTAGGAGATCTACATATCCGTATCGCCAAGCTTGCCTTCCGCCAAGGAAAGTCCCATCCGGACACGGGTGAAGTCTTCAATCTTGTATCTTCATAGTCTTGGAGTCCGGTTGATGATGATAGTCCGGCCGATGATGGTAGTCCGGCAATCCGGACACCCCTAATCGGGACTCCTCGGTAGCCCCGAACCAGGCTTCAATGGCGATAAGTCCGGCATGCGTGTAGTCTTGGCGTTGCAAGGCGGGTTCTCCTTTAAGTTCCATGTACCTGCGAATAGTGTCAGCTTCCTCATCAATGTTGTGCGTCTTGGCTTCCACGCCCAATAATGGCCTTCTTCCACACGTCGTGCGAATGTGAAAAGCCAGGGTGTCTTTTATGTTTTACCCCCTAGTTGTGCGAACAATCTGCCTATAAGGGAGGCAAGAATCCAGATCCAAATCACCATCTTCCTCTATAAATACTCATCGGGCGCTTTCGACCAAGAATCCATTCCATCATGGACCGTCAAGCGGCTCCTCTTCTCGCTCCCAGCCCTTTGCGGAGATTGGAGGAGATGCTCATCTCGCTGCAGCTGGTGAAGCTCAAATGGGGATATCTCCCTCCGGCCTTCATGGTTCGGTTCGGCAGGCTTGCCACCTACAAGGTGGGAAGCAAGCGGAGGTTACCCCTAATCCCAACAAAGGGGCGGGTATGCCGTCCCCTATCGATAAGGGGCTCGGTTTCCTGTACATCCATTCCTCCACGGGCTCACTGGAGTTCTCGGACTCCAGCTCCATCACCTCCGCCCGCCTCAATCCTGCATATTGCGGGTTACGTAGCTCTTTGCGAGCTTTTCCTGGGCATCGAGCCCCACTTTGCCTTGTGGAAGAGGTTGTTTTGCCTTGTACCCGCTCTCACGAGGGTCCATATATCAAGTGGCGGCGCGAAATATGGCGCATTGCGGGACGGATATCCATCCGGAACCCCTAAGCGCGCCGAAGACTGGCCTTGAATGGTTTTATATAGAAGGCGCTCGCTGCGGACCTGTTGGATCGGCCTCCGGAGTTCAGCAATGCTCCTCTGAAGAAAGCGCCTTAGTTGGCGTCCATGAGCCCCATTGGAGGAAGACAAGGCGTCCATTATCGATGGGCGAATAAGATTCTTGGCCCATGCCGGTTGACCATGATTGGAGTCATGGCAACATGCATTCTGTGGGGTGCAGCCACTACAATGAGGGCCACCCATGTGGGATTTCAGCGGGAGGGCGATGCCACCCGTCATGGCTGCAAAGGGCGGAATCGGCGAAGATCTGGTGGCGATCTTGTCGGCCTGTATAAGGGGAGAAGGAGGATTTCCTTGAGACGAACCCGTTAAATGGGTTTCCATGAACAATCCCGGCCTTGGGTAAGTGAACACTCAGCGTGTCCGACCCGTGCCTTTGAAACTTAAGTTTCTTACATTGTGTTCTTCTTTCGGCGAGAGGCTGCGCCGGACTGTGGAGGAATGCTGAGTCGGCTCCGCGGCGAGGATCGAGAGATCCGGGATCCGGCCTCGAAGAGATCCGGACATAAAGGTGGAGCTAATCGGCGGGGTGTTCCACCAGCTTAGCATGGACAACGTTTGAGTAGCCATCACGGCGGACTATCCGGACTATATCCGGCTTCCCGGTGATTGCGGCGAAGCCCGATACCGTCATTCCTTCCTTGCTTATTTCGACCACCGTATATGATGGCGCTGTGCGGAGGCGCCCTAAGCGGCGAGCCAGCGGTGGCTGACCAACAAGGGCGATTCGGACGGTAGGCGGAAGAAGGCTTGGCAGCAGCGGTGAAACGTCGCCGCAAAGGTGTAGCTCACAATTCATTATCTTTGAAACAACGTTCCTAGAAGCGTTTGAGTGCTCATGACTTTTATAGGGAAAAAAGCGTCCGCCGGACTGCGGGCGTGGAAGTTGTCAATCCAACCTCTACCAGCGGGCTCCCTTTTGGTCGAGGGGGGGCGGCGCAAAGCGCGAGGGACGTTCCTCCGACGGAGGATGCGAAAACTATCCGCCACCAAGTCGAGGTGGAAGTGCCCTGAATCACAGGCGCCGCCCGGACAGTATTCGTGGCGTGCTTCTCCCGAGGCGTTGAATGCCTTTAACACGGGGGCGCGCACCTTCGTGCTGCTCAAGATAGTTTTACGAGCCACGGAGCGGTATGTAAAAGACATACGGGTAAGAGAATTTAATAGTTGTATATGCGGTAGCCCCGAGACTTAAAGTAGTTATATTAACTGATTTAAGGATCATATGAAATCTGAGGATCTTACGAGAAGAATACCCAACTGTCTCGGGAGTTGCAAGTGCAAGGCCCAACTTGAGGCCGCATTTTACAGCGCGGGAGGAAAAGCAAGGACCTCTCACAGTAGCATTATTTTAGAAAGATAAGTAGCGTTTGGCCGTTCGCAAGTCTAAAAATGACATTGCAGGTGCTGCGGACAAGATCCGGACGAGGCAAGAACTTCTCGCCAACTAAAGGCGGCGAGAGGTCTGCATAAGGTGCAGCATGAAAGGAACAAGCTCGGGATGCCCATGCCCAGCTTGGAGAAGAGCTGAAAAGCGTTAGGGCGAGCTGTCGGGCTCCGTTAAGGAGAATCAGCGGCTTCGTCGCGGCATATATAGTAAGTGCTTGGCGAACTCCTTTGAAAAGAAGAGTTGGCGAGGAAGTCAATTGACGAGAATATATACGTAGGTATGCTCACAGGTAAGCCTGCGGAGAGATGCCGTAACAGCGGGTGATCAACTTCGAATTGTTGCAAGCTGATCGAGCGAGTTCGGCAGGCTATGAGTGGCGTCATCCAGGCGTTATGGCCAGCCTTCTCCATACCCGAGGGTCTTGGGGAGCTTGCGGAGAAGCTGCGGGAGTCTTGGCGCTTCCATGTATGGAAGATTTGGCCTGCCGCCAAGGTGCGAGGAGGCACAGGCCATGGTAAAGCAGCGGTACAGAGGCGGATCCCAACCACATGGCGAAGTCGGACTGTGGGGCCCGATGGGAAGGAGATCCTGTGAGTTTAGTATCTGGCCAAGTGGAGTTGGCATAAAATTTTCCAACAGGACTGTAAATTAGACAACTTTGTTAGGCAGGATTGAGGAAGAATACAATCGGTCGATTTGACAATGTATTATAAAATGACATACAAAATGCCTTCTAGCGGATTGTAGATCGTTTGTCTTTGCCGACCTTTTAAGCCGACCTCGGGACCCTAGAGTCGAGTGTGTCGAATACCTTCTCGGTTATGAAACAACCGGGGTATGCATGGAGACCAGGCGTAGGGGTCATCGGTGCTTTATCGGACAAGTGCCCAACTAGTTATGTTATATTACATGGTTAGTAGAAACATCTTCGGGGAGAATAGTTCCGTTAAGGGTTCCTTTCCGCTGGGGTGGCATGCCCTAAAGTGCATGTCGGACTGCGAAAAAGCGAGAAAACATCTGGGGCAGATAAATAAGTGGATAAAAATCATCTTTTAAGTCACCGACCGAATATTCCCTTAAAACGCTAGCTTCGGCTTCACCGGTCTGAGGTACACATCCGGCTGACCAGCGATAACAATCGTGAGGTGCTCCTTTACCTCCTAGCCGAACAATCGGGAGCGTGGGGGTAAGCACAGGAGCGAACAACCCAGCTTGGCCAAAACTTAAGTCATATCGATGCATATAATGGTGAATAAAAGGTACATGTGGAGGCTTGACACATGTCTTTGGGCATAAACCCGTATAATTAAGCTTACGGTAAAAAGCCCCGAGTATAATGAGTGCGGGTAGCACATCAATTGTCTTGTGAGCGTTCTTGCGGGTAAAAGCCCTTAAGGCTTGGATGAATAGGGTTGAGAAGAAAAAGATAAACAAAAGGCAGCTGAAATAAATAAAAAAAAAAATTTGGGCGGGGGAAGGGGCGAACTCTTAGTCGGCGCTAGGCATAGAATCGTCGGGGCGGGCTCGTTCCATGGGTTCGGCTCGAGTCGGTTATCCGATGCATTTAAGTAGGCAGTGCGCTCCGCCGGTCAGGACTTGATCGATGATGAAGGGCCTTCCCATTTGGGCTTGAGCTTGTCCTTTTTCTTGTCCGGCGGCGTAGAACCAGTTAAGCCAGCGTTGTAAGTCTTGGCCCGTACTTCTACTGCTTTGGTATCTTGAGCCTGCTGTTGATAGAATGCGGAGCGAGCCTTGGCGGCGTCGCGCTCTTCCTCAATGTGTCCAAGCTGTCCTGCCGATCCAACTCGGCTTCTCTTTCTTCGTACATGCGCTTTTCGAGGTGAGTCATGAATGATGTCGCGAGGCAAAACTGCTTGCGCCGTATACCATAAAAATGGTGTGAATCCGGTGAATGCGGTTAGGCGTTGTCCGCAGCCCCAGTCTGGTCGAGCTCCTCTACCCGGTCGTGTCGGATTTCGTGAGGACCGCACTAGTGCGGGTTTGATGCGCTCATTATTAGACCATTTGCTCGTTCCACTTGACCGTTGGTTTGAGGATGATAGGCTGAAGCGTGTCGAGCTTGATGCCCATATTTTTGCACCATGATTTAACCTCATCGGCGGTGAAGTTAGTGCCGTTATCGGTGATGATGTTGTGGGGACACCATAGCGGTGTACTACCGGATATAAAGTCTATCACTGGTCGGACTCTGCCGTTTTAAGCGGCTTGGCCTCTATCCATTTGGTGAATTTATCCACCATGACCAATAGGTACCTTTGCTTGTGGGTTCCCCCTTTAAGTGGTCCAACCATGTCAAGCCCCCGGACCATGAGCGGCCGGGTAATTGGTATAGTTTTTGAGGCGGTGGGTGGCATATGGCTCGATTAGCAAAGAGGCGACAACCAAGCGCATCTTTGGACTAAGTCACGAGCATCTGCTCGGGCCGTCGGCGAGTAAAATCCTGTCTGGAATGCCTTTCCTACAAGGGCCCGAGCTGCGGCGTGGTGTCCGCCTAGTCCGGCATGAATTTCAGCCGGGAGGTTTCGCCCTTCCTCTTGGAGATACACCTTTGAAGGACTCGGTTGTGCTTTTCTTATAAAGTTCTCCCTCATAGACCTTGTAGGCTTTAGATCGCGGACAATGCAGCGGGCCTCATTTTGGTCTTGAGGAAGCTCCTGCCTAAGCAAGTAGGCGAGAATGGTTACGTCACAGGGCAATTACTGCCATTATGTCGTGGCGGAAGGTGTTATGTCATCGGCTGGATCGCGGTTGGTGCGGCTTGTTCGGATTGTTAGTTCGGACTCCTCTTCCCATAATGCGGATGGCTTGAAGAGCCGTTCGGGAAGATGTTAGGAGGGACAGCGTCGCGTTTTGCGCCAATCGTGCCGATCGTCGGCTGCTTGGTTATTATCGGGACTCGTGATGGAATTCAAGTCCTTGAACCGGGCTGACATTTTTAGGACAGCGTTGCGATATGCTGCCATTTTGGATCTTTGGCGTCAAAGTCTCCGTTTATTTGGGATATTGCGAGGTTTGAGTCCCGCGCACCTCTAGGCGTTGAATGCCCATGGAATTGCCATCCGGAGACCGTGTAAAAGGCCTCGTATTCGGCTGCGTTGTTGGAGTCCGTGTACATTATCTGAAATGCGTATTGGACTGTGTCTCGGTCGGGGGCGTCAATCTGACGCCAGACCCCGATCCGGCTAACATTTTAGAGCCGTCGAAGTGCATAATCAATTGGAGTATCGCCGTATTCTTTAGGGAGTTGACCGGTCCATTCAGCGACAAAGTCAGCCAAAACTTGTGACTTTATAGCTCGCCGAGGTTTGTAAGATATATCAAATGGTAAGAGCTCAATGGCCCATTTGCAATCCTGCCCGTCGCGTCGCGGTTGTTTATAATGTCGTTAAGTGGTACTTGAGGCCCTTGTTATCGAACACTCTTGAAAGTAGTGTCGGACTTCGGGATGCCATGAACACCGCGTATGCTATCTTCGATAGTGCGGATAGCAGGACTTGCGGGGGTTAACACGGTGGATCGTAGTATACTGGTTTTGAAGAGAATTTATGCCCTTACATTTCTCGTTAAACGGCAGTACGCGCTTACAACTTGATGCGTAGCTGCGATGTATAACAACATTGGTTCGCCCGGGTTAGGCGCAGCCGGGACGGTTGTTGCCAATATGGCCTTTATTTCTTGAGTCGGCGGTGGTGGCATCCGTCCACTCGAAGTGTTGATGCGCTGAGGAGGCGATAGAGGTAATGCCTTTTCTCCTAGGCGGAGATAAAGCGGCTTAACCGCATCGCATCGATCAATTTTGTATTTGCTTGAGGTCTTTTGGGATATCTAGCTGTGTGAGCTCGGATCTTGGCTGGGTTTGCTTCAATTCCTCTACGGATCGATGAAGCCCAGCAGACTTTCGGTGATGCGCCGAAAACACATTTTCGGATTCAACTTGATGTCATATGCTCGAGGTTGTCGAATGTGAGCCTCAAGTCGTCTACTAGAGTTTCGGCGTGTTTAGTTTTGGCGACTCGTCGTCTCGTATGCCTCTCTTGTTTTGCCGATCTGGGTAGCGGACATATACGAATCATGCGCTGATATGTTGCGCGGCGTTTTTAAGTCCGAAGGGCATCGTGTTGAAGCGAGAATGGTCCATATGGAGTAATGAATGCCGTTGCGGCGATCGCTTCGCCATCTTGATTTGATGATAGCGGAGTATCGTCCGGGAAGCACAATGAATCGTGCCTGCGGTGGCATCGATGATTTGGTCGATCTTGAGGGGAGGAAGGATCCTTTGGGCAGGCCTTATTTAGGTCTTTGAAATCGACACATAGGCGCCAGGATTTGTCCTTCTTTGGTACCATTACCAAGTTTGCTAGCCAATCCGGGTGCTTGATGTCTCTGATGAATCCGGCTTCCAATAGCTTGGCTAGCTCTTCTCCCATTGCCTGTCTTTTGGGTTCGGAAAATCGTCGAAGAGCCTGTTTGAGTGGCTTGAATCCTTTTAGGATGTTTAGGCTGTGTTACGCCAATCTGCGTGGGATTCGGGCATATCCGAGGGTGCCGGGCAAAAATGTCCCAATTTTCGAAGGAATTCTCGCGGTCTTGGCGTCTACATCGAGGTTCAATTGTGCCCGATGGAGGCCGTCTTCGTGAAGTCCGTTGGGTGGACTGGAATTTGACTATTTCATCCGCTGGTTTAAAGAGGTGGACTTGGATCTTTTATCAAGTATCACATCGTCCCTGTTCACCGTGGGCGCATCGCGGTGAGTTCCTCGGCCGCTAGGGCTTCGGATAGTGCCTCGAGGGCTAGTCGGCTGTCTTATTTTCGGTAGCGAGTGCTATGTTGGATCACTAGCAAGAGTGATAATTCCGTTGGGACCGGGCATTTTAAGCTTCATGTACCCATAATGGGGCTTATGAATGCTGAATGGAGCCACTTGAAATGTGACCTCCTCGGACCTGTAATTGTCCGGCGAGCGAACACTACGTCGGCGTGATTTTTCTGTGCAGCATGCTTCCGGCTGGGATTATTCCTCTAAAGGTTGTGCTGCTTCGCTCAATGCGGTTCGATCTATTTCCATTTTTGGAGGTTTCCTCATAGATGAGGTTTAGTCCGCTGCCGCCATCCATGAGTACCTTAGTAAGTAGCCGTCTACTATCGGTGAGGACCAATGCGGTGGTGCCGGGCAGTTGAATTTAGGTTAAATCTTGGCATTGAAGGTAATAGCCGTGTCGCTCCATGGATTTATTGTTGCTACTTGGTAGACTTGACAAGGTTGCGGAGTTGTCGTTTTCGCATGTTATTGGATCGAAAGTCTCGAAGCTATTAACACCGTCTTTGGTGTTCTTTGGGCTGGGATTACGAAGCTAAAGCTCTTCGCCACTTTTGGCCACTGCCGTAGTATCCAACATGCTCGAAGGCTATGAGTTGGAGTGGCGCCCTACGTGCTATGAATTTTGCGAGTCCGTTTAGCCAGCCCTCGATGCAGTTCCGTACCCTTTAGGGGTTTTGGTTTTGGTATTCAGCCGGTGCTTGATAATGATGCACCCTTTGGTTCGGACTAGGGATGTATTGGGACGGATTATCCCAAAATTTACTTTCGGTTTTCGAGGCGCTCTCCATCATACGATACTTTTATGCGATGGTCTCCAAATCGACAAAGCGTGTAATGTCATGGCGACTTATGGCGTTTAGGATTCCCTTGTCCGTGCAATTATTGCGAGAAGGCTGAGATTGCGTTTTCCTCTCGGCAGTCCTTTATCCTGTCCATAACCGGGAGAATCGGCCCGATAGTGATGTCTTGTCTCGGCGGGCTCTTGCGAATTAGAGTTAGATCGCATATATGCAGGCGGGTGGGTGGAACTAAGTCCGGAACCCTACCCATCTCAAGGCTCGAAGGCGAAGTTTCCAATTTTGGAAGCTTGGATTTACGGGCGTTGTCCAGCGAGTGCAGTCGATGCGACTTTAAGTTCAGTGTTTGATCGAAGCCCGTCCCTCCGGGAATCCGGCATTGGGGTTTGAGGATCCGGACATGACTAGTTTTCAATAGGGAGAAGCGTCGCCGCATTGTTCCTCTACCACTTGCAACGTGGTGGGTGACACGGGAGAGTTAATTTCTCTCGGATCGGTTTAAGCCCAATCGATCGTGAGTGCATGGCGACTCGAGGCGCGATCACGATCCAAGAGCTTCGTTTACGGACGAAGCTCTATTGGATCCAACCGCTCGGCGAATTCGAGCTGGCGTGAAAATTGCTTTTGGCGACTTGAGAGGTCGTTGTCGAGCGATGGCGGACGGCGGTCATAAGAAAACCACCTAGCGGATAGTTTGGCGGCGGCCAAGGCTCCTTTGGCGAAAATACCGTCCTTGAAGGCGGGAGGAGGCATCCTTCCTATCGGTGGCGGCAGAGGAACTCTCAATGAAAGCACCAATGTCGGTGTCAAAACCGGCGGATCTCGGGTAGGGGTCCCGGCTGTGCGTCTAGGCGGATGGTAACGAGGAGACAAGGGACACGATGTTTACCCGGTTGGGGCCCTCTTGATGGAGGTAAAACCCTACGTCTGCTTGATTGATATTGATATTGTGGATGTTTACAAGAGTGGATCTACCACGAGATCAAGGAGGCTAAACCCTAGAAGCTAGCCTATGGTATGATTGTAAGGGTTGTTGTGATTGTAGTCCTCTGGACTAAAGCCATCCGGTTTATATAGACAGGAGAGGGCTAGGGTTACATAGAGTCGGTTACAATGGTAGGAGATCTACATATCCGTATCGCCAAGCTTGCCTTCCACGCCAAGGAAAGTCCCATCCGGACACGGGTGAAGTCTTCAATCTTGTATCTTCATAGTCTTGGAGTCCGGTTGATGATGATAGTCCGGCCGATGATGGTAGTCCGGCAATCCGGACACCCCATAATCCGGGACTCCCTCAACGTCCTTTGACGGCCCCCAGTTGAGCCCTTGGTTGACCCACGACATCAACGTCGTGGAGGTCCAGGCGGAATAAGAGGCGGCGGCTTTGTCTGCGTGACCCCTTGGAGCGGTAATATAGAACCACTCTTGCTGCCCGGGCGAGCTCCTCTTGGAAGAGCCAGCGGGCCCGCAGGGCATTAGCCCTCCTACTTATGGCGCCCGCCACACTCCGCAGCGCCCCGATCATCTTGATTGCCACATTGAAGGTCTTGACCACGAGGCGAAGTGAGGGTGGCAGCGGAGGAAGGCTTCATGAGCGACAATAAATCTGCGGAAATATGGAGGATGGACTCGGAGCCGTCGTGGAATTCCAAACCATAGTAAAACATAGGCCCTCTCACAAAAGGATCCATCGGGAAGCCTAAACCCGGCGGAGTGGGATACAAAAGCGACATACTCGCCCGGGCTCGGGGGTGGGGATGGCCTGCCCTTGGCGGGCAACCTGTCGCGAAATCTCATAAGCCAGGTACTTGGCCTCCCAGCTTTATACGTCCTCCTCCGTGGCGGAGGAGGGCATCCTGACCACAGAGGTGGGAACGGACATCGTTAGCAGTCAAAGCGCTCGAACACGGAGCTCTAGGTGCTAGAACTTGGGCGGGGAGAGGATTCGATGAAGGATTGAAGAAAAGCGAGCCTTGGTCCCGTTATAAAGAGGAGAATACCAAGAGCCGTCTCCGTGACCGTTTGGGACTACGCCCGATAGAGGCGTGGCGGCGGCGGTTGGGTTACCCGTCCGTATTAATGAGAATCCGGATTAAGGGGAACACGATCTATACTTCAACAAGGCGTGCCAAAGGAAACGCTTCCGCTAAATCTTGAGGTGGTAAAGTAAAAATGATTTAAATAATGGCTTGGTAGTGGCGTGGCGTCATGCCGCGAAAACGTCGTGATTGAACTTGTGTATATATTATTCTCTCTCACGGTGGAATGTGGAATTTATTTTGCGAGCGGACACTATCTGGTGTTCACAATCTTCTATCATTCGGAGGAGGAACCCGCCTTGCAATGCCAAGCAATATCTGCGTCGGACTTATCGTCATTGAAGCCTGGTTCGAGGAGCTCTTGAGGAGTCCGGATTAGGGGGTGTCGGATAGCGGACTACCATCATCGGCGGACTATCATCGGCGGACTATCATCATCGACCGGACTCCAAGACTATGAAGATACAAGATTGAAGACTTCGCCCGTGTCGGATGGGACTTTCCTTGGCGTGGAAGGCAAGCTTGGCGATCTGGATATGTAGATCTCCTACCATCGTAACCGACTCTATGTAACCTAGCCCTCTCCGGTGTCTATATAAACCGGATGGCTCTAGTCCAAGTAGAACAACAACCCTTACAATCATACCATAGGCTAGCTTCTGAGGGTTTAGCCTCCTTGATCTCGTGGTAGATCCACTCTTGTAAACATCCACAATATCAATATCAATCAAGCGGGGCGTGGGGTTTACCTCCATCAAGGGCCGAACACAGGTAAAACATCGTGTCCCTTGTCTCTGTTACCATCCGCCTAGGCCTTACGATTGGGACCCCCTACCGAGATCCGCGGTTTGACACCGACAGCCTACCTTAGAGCAAGGATCTATACCTTTGGAGTACTTTTGATGTGTCCGTCAACTTCATGAGCGAGGAGAAGCTTGCTTAATCGCCGTCTCCCCCATGCAGGTGCGGTGGCTCGCGAGGATGAGGTGAAGCTTGCTCCTCCTACGCCCATCTTGCGAGGTGGCTCCTGAGATGAGGAGAAAAATTTACTACTCCTCCGTTTACTCCTTGTCCCTACTACCTTGGTTATAGAGATTATATCATATTGTTTGGAATATATATGTCATTTAGTAGATTTCAATATGAACTACTAGTACATACTCCAAACACTGATGTATATAGGCGTATTTTAGAGTGTACATTCACTCATTTTGCTCCGTATGTAGTAGCACTCTCCTCGCCCTCGACCCTGCATACGTGGTGGGCGTGCAGCAATTCATTAGGTCTCATATAGCTAGAGCGATATATCTTGCACTACCATTATTGCTCGACTTCGAAAGGCGAAGAGCCAATCGCAAGGTTAATATTTTGGAGATGCCAAGCGGGGTTATAGGAGAGCGAGTAGTAGGTGCGCGTCATTTATAAATAATTTTTTTTTCTTGATGTACGTCGCAATATGATAGGTTCATATGGAGAAAAAAAACTGCTCCACTATATACATAGTCGGGGCGGGCCAACCTACGGTTGCTTCTTTGGGGTTGCTCTCTTCACACTCTCTCGCACAAAATGGCTGTGGCCACATCTCTAACATCCGTCGGATCCGTCCGCTTGGGGAAGGGTGGATGCTTAGTGTAATCACGGTGGCCGTCGCCCGCCAATGAAAACCCACTATCGAGGCGTCGATCAGGGGTCCCGCCGTTCTCTCTCACAAAGCGGTGAGGTTACCTTCGTCCCTTGCTCACTGCCGTGACATGGGCAGTTGGCGCCTCCGCCACCCTCCTCAAGGTTGAGCTCGTCCCTCGGTACAACTCCCTTCTGACCGGCTTGCTGCTTGCTCCAGCTGCCCACATCCTCCATGTGGATATTTCTCTACTTCTTTGCCCCACATACTGATACCTCTCTGGCTTCTACGTCTGTATTTGTGATGAGTTTATGTCTCATCAACTAGTCCTAGTAATCTTATTCTAATCACGTTCTTCAATTTCTTTGCCACGGGGATGCTCATCTCCATTTTGGTGAAAGCGCACAAAATGATCCGATGGTCAAAAGGTTGCAAACTTCATTTATTAGGAAGCTCGAGCGTTGCCAACAAATTGAAGCCTGGTCGGGGTTCACGGTTCAAGGGTTAGGGACTGCATGGATCGTTTTTTCTTTAGCTGCCTCTGTTCCAAAATAAGTGTCAACTTTAGTAGTAGTACAACTTTGTACTAAAGTTTGCACAAAGTTGAGACACTTATTTTGGAGCGGAGGAGTACATATTGCTATGATCTGTCAATCATTGAGATGCAATAGCATGCATGTTAGTCTCCTTTGTATTTGATGAAATGTTGCAGCGGGCAACCTTGGAGGCAAGATACATGTAACGAGGCTGGAAGCTTCATTGCATTATACAAATTTATCTCGTTGATAAATTACTGATGCGTACTAGTACTATACTAGTACTTCCTCCATTCCTAAATATAAGTCTTTGTAGAAATTTCACCATTAACCACATGCGGATGTATATAGATGCATTTTAAGTGTAGATTCATTCATTTTATTCCGTACGTAGTTCACCTAGTGGAATCTCTACAAAGACTTATCTACTAGTAATAGCTAGCCCCCACTACTAGGAATTCTCTATCCTCTCCTTGAGCCACATCATCAAAATTGGCGTAGCCATTAGATGAAATAAATCAGTCATAATAGCTATCGATCTAGGCGTTGAGAGGCTCCGCACTAAGCCACATGCAAGCATGCAGAAATACCGTGGCACATGCATGTGAGTGGGTTTTAAATCACATCAACATGTCGCATGTAAGCATGCACGGTAGCATGCATGTAAGTGAGCTTTTAAGTCCCATTAACATGTCAAAAGAAAAATATAATCCCATTATGCCGTAGGAGTTGGTTGACCTTTTTTCCTTCGTGGGATGATCTAAATGATGATGGGAGTTTATTTAGTTTGGCTACCACATTTGTCATGCGGTTATAGATTTTTTAGTTATATGAAATCGATAATTTTTGCGAGAGATATACCCTTGTTTCATGACAGCGAGGACTCATCTAGTAATATTTAGGAGCGGAGGAGTACTATGTAAAGAGTTAGGTGTCATACGGTGATAGTGTGAGGTGGGCCATGTAATCATGAGCTGCGTGTTTTCCTGCTCTTGCACTCCTCATTGTAAGAATGGAGAAAATTGTAATCTACTACCTCCTTTACGCGGCGTGGGACATCCGGCAGTCCTACCACCTCGATAATAAAGACCAATGAGCCGTCAAATCACATAGACCCAGCGGTATGTTGGGCGAGACGAAGCAACCATCACTCTTGCGCCCGGTGAGAGGTCGCGTCCTCTGCCCATGCATGAATCGGCACCGATTCTTTGGGCGGCGCTGGCCGTTTCGAAGGCGGGCAATGGAGGGCTTTGGGTGGGCGGGCTGGTCGGGAAGGCGTGGCAGCTGTCCACATGTCCCTCAGGACCGCCCGGAAGCGAGAGGATGCACCGACTCTCATGGCTAAAATCGTACACTACACACCATATCTCTGTAGGGTAGGTCGATCTGTCGCACTCTCTAACACACACATGCTGTTAAACACACACCACGCTGCATACGCACCTTGGTCCCGTTGCACCTTCTAACGTGACTTATTACACCTAGAGCGGAGGAGTAGTAAGTATCGAGATCTGGTGGCACCTTGACTTAAGTCGAATACAAGTGCCCAAAATTTGTGTGCATGTTATAATAAGGATTCACTTAAAATAATGCATTGAGTGAACGAGAGGATCAATTGGACGGTGTTCGGCGATGGCGAGATGTGTGAGTAGTAAGATACACTGCTGGCGCTTTTAATTTTTCTTATTAATTTGTTTGTTTCACCCTACATTGGTGGGACCCAATGTACTACGTGGAGAGAGGTAAGGTGACTAAGGCTGCATTATTTCTGCACCACTTTGGATAGTCTTACCACCAAAGCCACATGACACGATTATGATTGAAATCCTAATGACTCCCACACACAAAAAAAACACGGCATGCTTGTCACACGAATCTTGGGAATGTATAAAGGTTATTTTCCTCTCGTTGAACATAACGGGAGGGTTGTGTAATTAGTTAGCCTGTTCTCTCATCAAACTTGAGGTCTCGGGTTCGATAACTACACTTGAGCATAATTTTTGCCACGAGGATTCTTTGGTGGTCAAAATGTTTTCTAGGGTTTGCGCTTCACACTCTCTCTCGGTATATATATATGCAGCTGGAGCCTCGGCGCTTGTAGTTGCTCTCTTCACACTCTCTCGCCTCTCCCGGCTGGAGCCTCGGGGCTTGTGGTTGCTCTCTTCACACTCTCTCGCCCTCTCTAGATCTAAACAAGACTTTGTTGGCCTCTCTCCCCTCACTTTGCTGCTCAAAGAGCGGCGGGATCCGTCCATCGGGAAGGAAGGAGGCTTAACACTTGCCGTCGGCGAGGAGGAATCCACTACAGCGCTGCTGTTCACTTTCCACCCGGTGGCGGCGGGAGGCCTCGACCCCTTCTTCTTCGCAGCCATCCGTCGCCCACGAACCACGCCCCAAGAACCTTAAGGTATATTTTACTTACTCCACATGCATTGCTCTAGCTGCATGTATACCATGAATCTAGGGCGTGGTTCAAAGAGGAAAGGAGTGGGGGAAAGTAGTGGGAAAAGTTGTATATAGCATGAATCTAGGGCGTGGTTCAAAGAGGAAATGAAGGGGAAAGTTGTATAGCATGAATCTGGGGCGTGGTTCAAAGAGGAAAGAATGGGGAAAGTAGTGGGGAAAGTTGTATCGCATAAATCTAGGGCGTGGTTCAAAGAGGAAAGGAAGGGCGAAAGTACTAGTTCAAAAAGGAAAGGAAGGACAAAGGCTGTAGAGTTTGAGCAGGACTAGATTTGCTGCGCTCACATAGGGAAAGGTGTCTAAATATAACAAACTGGGACCAACACAAATATGCTCCTTGGTTGTTTGTTCTTTGTTGCAACAATTGCGCATGACCATAGTACATCGGTAGATGCACATGGTGCTGGTCGTCCTTTGTCCGTGCAACTCATTAGCTATTGTTAATCTAAGGCCTGTTTGGTTAAAAACTCCCTAGTCCCTACCCTTGGGTCGGGGACTAAACATGGACTAGAGGTTATTAAATGACATGATAAAAGACCATGTTACCCCTAGTAATGAACTAATAGAAACAAGGTGCGATGCGTGGCGAGGGGCAACTGTTGGAAAAAGTCCCAAAAAGACTCCCTCGGGGTCTTCTTTCTTTAGTCCCAAATGCCCACTTTTAGTCCCGAAAAAGTCCCTCCTGTTTGGTTTAGATGTGACTCACGGAGTTTTTTAGTCCCTACACCAAAATGTCACGTAAACAAACACCCTCTAATAATGCATTTGGAAAATTGATGCAATGCCACAGTTAAAAGCAAATTACATGTTTAACAATTTTATTGTTAATATAATCTCTATGTTAATATTAATCAATGCCACCGTTTGAGAAATGCTCTTGTCTTGCTTTCTTTCCCATTTAGATAAGGTAGATGCTTCTTTTTGTTGGCTTACATGTCATCCGTTATTGACCACTAATTGTTTCCTTTGCACCTCTGTGTAAACAGGGTTATCTACTTCACCTCGTTGCCATTGTGACCTTTTGTTGCCTTTGCACAAAACACTTTTGTTTTAAGAGTGTTTTGTGCAGTTCAACAAAATATCACACCGACAACGTTAGCTTGATTGCTTGATCTTAGTGGAACGCACAAGAGGAGATCTTACTTCCTATCCGTTAAAGAATTTGGTTCAGATCTTCTTCTTGTGAGTTGTTTGAATTCCGCATCATGAGAGGTCGATTACTAGCCTTCTTTCACATGATTACTGCGGTGTGCTTTCATATGTTGTGCTACTTATGCGATAATGTTGCTTGATTTTAGTGAACTGCACAAATGGAACAAGACTTCCAATCTGTATGTGCCGTAATATCCCATTGAGGTAAGATAAGGATATTTCACAACTGCTGGCTTTGTATTTTGCCACTTTCATCGAGAAAATTAAGTTTAGTACTATACTTGTGCTCCCTAATTGACATGCCAAATCTTACATTGAAGCGAAGCTTATGCATTATTGAACCAAGTGATGAAGGGGAAGAACAAGCGGAAGAAAAACAAAATCAACTCCAGTGCTGTAATGAAACCTTTGGACTGTGATAACACAAGTAATGATATAGTTTTGCATCTTAATTTATTGCTATGGCTGGAGCGAGCAATTGTTTTGCCACTGATTTGATGCCATCGTAATTATCTCTACTTGTGCAAACAGGATCTTCTTTGAAGATACCATATATTTTAGTGGAACTGCACAAGAAGATGTTGGAAACATTAAACTAATCGAGGAGTATATAGTAAGCATGGCCACCCCGTAGATAGCAGATGGTTCAGGAGAAGTGCTTCATCTGTATGCTCTACACAATCAACCTCTGACAAATGTTGGTACTCACCCTGATTTCATCCATATGATTGAGCTTTGTCATCTCTATTGGTGTTGTGCTCTGTTTAGATCTGTCATGAAAAAGTGGTATTGTCCTTGAGAAGTGCTTCATCTGTCTTGTTTTAAATATTTCCTTTCCTTTTTTGAGCAAGCAGGGATCATCTTCCTCACGAAGAAGAATATGATGCATGAAGTGACTAGTTCCGATTATGCGGGATGAAGAAGCCCTGTCTATCTTCTCATCGGAAGGAAGCAGTTGAAGGATGGTTACATTACTCCCCACAAGACCAAACTAACTTCAGCTCGGAAGGGTGACAAATCTCCATTTTTTTGTTGTGATCTTTGAGTACAATGTTGTTCTAGGATTCTTTCGGTGAGTTCCATTTTTCTAAAAGTGTGCTCTACATGGACCATGTATGTACTGTTGAAGCTGTCAATTCATAGTACAGTTTGCTTTATACTAATCACTTTTTTGTATTTGTGCAAACAGGGGTGCTCAGCTTGATTTCAATGGGAACTGCACAAAATGTTCATGAATACATCGAATCATTCATTTCCACCACAAGAAAGGAGGTGCCCATAAGTTCAAGGCGTTGCAACATATAAAGGCGAAATCATACAAGCTACTGCGTGAATTTGGTTGATTTTGGTGGAACTGCACAAAAGAACAGCTGGTTTATTTGTACGAGGTGCCATGTCAATGTCGAACTGATGGCAAACCCTGCCCATTCCACAATCGTAGGCATTTGATATTTTGGAATGGGACAACCTTGTCAAATTTTGCTCATTGATTTTAGCAAGATATCGTTTGATATTTTTGAATGGGGCGCCCTTCTTTGTCGGTAATGGCGATCAATTTTTCTTTATTCTTTAGTTGTGAAGTAAATATTGCCTCTAACATGTGAGTCTTTGAGATGCATAATCATCGATTGTTTTGAATGTTCTCTATGAATTGCCGGGCTGTGTGTTTGATTGCAATGTCTGAAGCGCTAAAAGCTGCTCAAACTCTTTGTACTCCTTATGTTTCCTTTTACTTCAAACATTGTGAAAGTGCATACTTTTTTGTATAAGATTGGTCAAAGTAGAGATACTTTGACTTGAGACAAAACTTGTATGCAGACTAGAAAGGACGGAGGAGTACATGTGAAACTTCTGCAAGCGTGGTGATCACCACAGGAATAATGCTAGTATGTATTGTTTTGCATGTTCATCCAATGCCGGTGATACAGGAATTGAACTAATCGAAATAAATTCATTCATACGGTCGGTTCATATAAACATGCGGATTTCATTACATTTCATACATTCTTCAACTAAAAAGGGGTGTTTGTGGCCGCATGCATCTCCCAGATGTAGAGGCCGGGGGTCATCCTCCTTTTCTAAAAAAAACTAAAAAGGGGTGCGCTGTAGGTATAATTAATTAACGAAGCTACCCACATGTGTCCCCCAGGCGAGCAGAAGCTTGGTGACTTAGCTGCAGAGTGCAGTTGGAGTAAGCGACATGTGGCCTCTTGGGCCCACAGGTCGATCAGCCAAGCTGCACCAGCGATTAAGTAAGCGATGTTCTTCTCAGCGCAGCTCTCCGACTCACGTCGCCAAGAAGCTAACCGGCCGTCAATGGTCAAACCGCCTAGCTTAGCTTCAACGGAGGTAGCAGCGGTATACTTACTTGACCCAGCGGCGGCGACCTACCGTGTTCTACTCTTCCTCGTTTTACTGTGTGGCGCGGCCTCGTTGGCAGAGGCGGGGCCTCGGCGGGCCGCGATGATCCTCTATCTCATTGCGGCGGATGGCGCCTCGGCGGAGCGGTAAATCCTCCCCACGTTGCGGCGAGGTGGGGCCTCGGCTGAGCGGCGATGTCCTCTGCCTCATTGTTGGCGGGCGGGGCCTCGGCGGAGCGGCGGTGTCCTACTGCCTCGTTGTTGGCGCCGCGGGGCCTCGGCGGCGGCAGGCGTCGTTGGCGCCCGGTAGCGGGCGGGGACTTCGTCCGGAGCCGGCATTGTCCTGCCCCGTCCTCGGTCTGTAAAACAGCGCCTCGCCCGCTTCGCCGCCCTCTTTTCTAGCCTCTTTGTGGCGGCCGCAGCCTCCGCCACCGCATGCGGTACCGCAGCGTTCGGCGGCCCCGCGCGGGCGGGCTGATGCAATCGGCGGCGCCTCTGCTCCGCCGCGCTCCGCGGCGATCTGCTCCTCCGCTGCGAGGTGCTCTGGAGAGATGGTGGTTGTGGCGGCGTCGGCCTGCGCCTCCGGAACTGCTCCTCACGCGCCGGCCTCACCCTGTCCATATATGGAGCGCGGGCCTGCGCCGATGGTCATGGTGCAATCTGCCGGCGAGATGGCGGCGGAGGGTTGGCGCCGGATCGTCGACTACCATGTTCTCCATTAGGGCGTCGTCGTCCTCGGCTGCCTGGCGGCCGGCGGTCGGCAGCAATAGCTGCCATCTCCTTGTGGTCCGTCGTCGCCCGTCGGCGGCGAAGCCTTGAAAAGCCATAGTGGGCAGTAGTGGTGTGGAAGGAGAAAGAGCGGATGCGGATATTGCGGCTATGGCCAGCGATAGTTTATATTACAATGGTGGGCGGAGCGGAAGGGACGTGTGGCGCGAGTAGCTGCCTCGGCAAGCGTATCATGAATGTGTGCGGCAGATGGGCGGACGGGCGGCACTTGTGTCGTTTGAAGAATCGCAATCGCCTTGCCGGGAAGCGAAGACGGCCCATGTAACTGTTTAGGAGAAGCGGCTTGTGAGCGAGAGATGACTTTACTTGGATAGGATGACAATGGGGACCCACAGGTCCATAGCCTCACGTACGCTAGTGCCTCCTTATTATATATATATATATCCTGGTTTCCTGACATCACGGTCCCACACCATTGTCAATCTTTGTACTCCCCCTTTCCGTTTTATAGGGCTTATCTCAAATTTTAGTTTTCCATTTTATAAGGCTCAATTTGGTTGTTTTCCATCACATGTTCAGATTCAAGGTGCATTAAATCATTGCATGCAAGTATTAAGAGAAAATTGACCAATGCATGTACTTTATGCATGCATGCATTACAATTAATGCATTATAAAATATAATTTTTGAGGGTAACAAGAGCATTAATTAGGTGCTTTTTAAAACTACAAAAAGTATTCCACCACTATGCATCTACCTTGATTGGTGAGATTTTTGAATTGAGCATTATAAACCGGAAAGGAGGGAGTAGTCAATAAGCGAGAGAATTGCACAAGAAGCGGCCGACAGGTGGGACCAAGCAACTCGAGCAGTATTTGTGTTTTTGAGGTGTGAGCACTGCGAGTTTTTCGATGTTTACCCGGATATTAATTTTTCTCCTCGAACAACAACGAAAACATCGCTGCGGTATTAGCTGTGGTAATTTGTGGCCCGTCTAGCCCCAAACCAGATATTAATTTTTTCAAGCTGAAAATGGCTAGCCCAGCTATACTTTTTTTGGAATACCCGAGGCAAGGTCAAGTTGTTATTCTCCGCTTGTTGGTTGCAAATCTTTCCTAGGAGGGATGCATTAGGCAACAAGAAAATGGGCTTTAAGAAATAATAAATGGGATGTAATTATAAAAACTGGGTAGTAACTATAAAAAATGCACCAAAAGTGATTACTTTATAAAATATTATTTTTGGAATATTGAAAATTTTAATTTCATTAATTGTTGCAAAGCGCAATGTTTAGTTGGATTTTCACGTAATATAAATTTATATTGAAATTGTATTTAATCGACTAGAAATTTGGGGATAAAAATATTTGGATCCCATCAAAATGTGGGAAATTTTATTGAATTCTGTTTTGAGCGGTTGGTTGAAATGGGCTGTACTTTTAACAAGCGTAAATGGGTTGTAGTAAATTCCATTAGAATTCAAAATGGGCTACATTCTTACAAATCTCAAATGGGCTATAAGTTCTACGCCACACACTTTGGCCTTACTAAGTTGGCGCGTCCCTAAAAAATAGAGTTGGGCGTATGCAAGGCTTTGTCAACTTATAGTCAACTGCAGTTCTAGCGGCGCGGCGTTGGATGTCCATCCAGCGGATGCGTCTTCTTCTTCAATCTCGGATATTCTAGCTTCACCGCCCAAAATGATTCCTCCCCGACATCAGGGTGCACCGTTTGGAAGGCTGACACGTGGGCCTACTAAGTTGGCGTACCAAGGGCTTTGTCAACTTAGTCAATATAAACGATTCTAGCTGCGTTGACCGTCGATGTCCATCCAACGGCCGTCGTGCTTCTTCAACCTAGGTCTTCTTGCTCCGGCCGCCCAAAAGCAAGCGCGGTCGTGCTCTTTGCTCCTGCCTCCGTGGCGGTTGTGCTTCCATGGAGGCCTCACCGCCCTACTACTCCCACGGCGGCAGGCCATCCCTCCCTCCCCACACCCCTGTTACTGCGGCGGCGGCAGCGCGGCGAACCAGTGAACCCTCATACTCCTCTCGGCGTGTGCATCCCTTCTGCGCGTCTTCCCGGCTCCGCGTCGTCCCTTCCTAGGCCTCGCCGTCGTCCACCGCCGTGGTGCTCTCGGCATGGCGTGGTCAACATGGTCGAGGCGAATTCCATCGGACGTGGGTATGTCGTGGAGAGGGTGACAGTGGGTCCACAGCCCGCGCCAGGAAGTGCCTCCTTATTACTGCGCAAAATAATTGTTCCTCCACGGCGGCGGGGACCCACCGGATGGGCCACCGTATTTGCGAAAAAATGATTGTCCCCCGGTTGCTGGGACCCCAGAGCTACATCTTCATACGCAAGGAAGTGCGTCCAGGAAAAAAATGATTAGCCCCCTAACCACGGACCCTGGCTACATCTTCGCATGCAAGGAAGTGCGTCGGGAAAAAAGCATTTGCCCCGGCTGCTGGGACCCTGGCTACACCTTCACGCATAAGGAAGTGCGTCAGGCAAAAAAATGATTCGCCCCACAGTTGCTGGGATCAGGCAGCTACACCTTCGCATACAAGGAAGTGCGTCCAGGCAAAAAAAGTGATTCTCCCCACATTGCTGGGACCCGGCAGCTACACCTTCCATACGCAAGGAAGTGCGTCGGGCAAAAAAAAAAAGCGATTCGCCCCCATTGCTGGGACCCAGGCTACATCTTATGAGCAAGGAAGTGCGGAGACGGTCGGGAGCCACTGGTCGAAGCGTCGTGGCGTTGTCATCTGATGTGACGATATGCGTACATCTTGGTCGATGTAGAAGCGGCGCGTATGTGTCGTAGTAGAAGCGCCGTGTGTGGTAGTAAGCGTGCCGCGTAGCATGTCTGCGTCACGTACAGCGGCGGGGTGCAAGAAAAAAACGACCCCGCGTCATGTACATCATGGCGGGGTCTCGAGCGCCTATTCGGCGCGCTACGTCGGCGAGGGCTCGTGTTCATGGGAAGCAGCGGAATCGTCGTGTTCATGGGGAGGCAATGGAATGTCGTGTTCATGGGGAGCAGCGGAATGCGTATTGTTCATCGGGGAGGCAGCGGAATGCGTCGTGTTCGCCGGGAGAGCGGGCAGCGTGGGGCCAAGCGGCATGGGCCGAACGGCGATGGAAATGAAGCTGGCGTCTGCGCAGAATGGAGAAGCGACCTTGTGTTCGGCCCGTACGTTGAGCAGGGTCTGTTGATCGGGAGGTGTGGCGTACCGCCAAAAGCGGAGAAGCGGACCTCCTACGGTCGAAAGCAGGGGTCTGTTGATCGAGAGGGTGTGGCGTGCGCATAAAGCGGAGAAAGCGGACCTCCTGCGGTCAAGCAGGGAGTCTGTTCGCCAGGAGGGTGTGGCGTGCATAAAGCAGGACTCCACGGGATCTGTTCATCTCCACAGGTCGACCTCCTCCGGCCTCCACGGGCTCACCATCGACCTCCTCCAGCCTCCACGGGCTCCTGTTCATCCAGCCTCCACCGTGCGCTACTCCACCGTCTTGTTCAACCACCCCTCCACGGGCACCCCTCCATCATCTCTGTTCATCCACCCTCCACACCAGGGGTCTGTTCAACCACCCCTCACGGCCACCCCTCCACCGTCTCTGTTCATCCAGCCCTCCACACCACGGGGTCTGTTCATCCGGAGAGCAGCGCCACGCTCCTTGTTCATCAACCCCCCCCTCCCGAGCGCTCACTATTCATCAATCGATCGAGCTTGATTAGCAGCGATGGCGAAGAATCGCTCCATCGGGTTCGATTAACAGCCATCGATCGATGCCTCGGGTTCGATAATGCATAGCACTGCGGTCTGATCGCTCCGGTTGATAGAGCCCAACGCCTCGCTTCGGGTTTGAGTTAGAGCCAACGCCTACTTTTGCGTGCGTCACGTGTCTGAGAAGAAAGCGCATCGCTCGGCCCCAATCTCCCACCGTAACAACAACTCCCGAAATTTTCCTACCCCTTGCTTCTACGGTTTTTCCATCATGGGCGGCCCAAAGAATGTCATGCAGCTGCGTCTCCGGCCCGCCCGAGCCTGAAGCCCATTTACATCATGATTTTTGTCATAAGTAAGGCCCACCACATCTATGATGATGATAGGGTTCCTCACAATTATCGTCGTAGAAGTCATATGTATGATAGAATTTTTTCGATTCGGCCCAAAATGTCACGGATGTGTCTTTTTTTGTAGTGATTCTTGATCCACGGTTGGGCATTGCTCTGTTGCTAAGGAAGATGTGTCGTGTGTAGCAGCGATGGCACAGTTTTCCATGTTAAGAAGAAAATCAAGAAGGCCATTTGCAAGGAAGCATTTAGTTGGTAAAGTTACTCTCGGAGGAGCCGCGTGTTTCAAAGCACGCAGAACTTGCGAAGATGAAAGGTTAGGCCTCGATGAGTGCATGCGTGGTATCCTTGTGTGCTTGCCAATGCGCGCCTACACACCTTCTCCGGCTTGGTGCTGGTGCATCGGTAAGGGAAGAAATCGCGGCATTAAAGCGCTAAAGTTGCACATGCAAAAGGTCGGACGGGGTGACAAGCGTTTCGTGTTAATCCGGAGGACAAGGATGATCTTTGTTTTCAATCTTGATGATGAGGACGGACGATGATGATCTTTGCTGCCGCTAATCGAGTATAGATGTCTCATGTTTACGCTTTTAGAGCATTTGTCACTATTATTTGTAGTTTTGTGTTTTTTAGCTTTGCCTTGGCGTACCTAGCTGACATACTGGCTTCATACATACGAATAAATTAAGCTGAATTGCTTTTCTTATATGGTATTGCCTTTGTGTACATAGTTGGACTTCTGGATATATACATGAAGAAATTATCTTAACTTGTTGGTATACATGTTTTATTACTGCCTTGGTGTACATGGTTGAACTTCTGCTATGTAAATTTCTAACATTTTGAAAGCATGTTAATTTTCGTCATACATGGTTGTACTACCTATGTAGACATAGTTGGACTTCTGAAATACATGTTTTATTACTGCCTTGGTGTACATGGTTGAACTTCTGCTATGTAAATTTCCAACATTTTGAAAGCAACTTTACTTCTGGTCATACATGTTTGTACTGCCTTTGTGTACATAGTTGGACTTAGGAATGTCTCGCGCGTATGTAGGCATTAGTGGAATTTTGGTGTAGCTATGTATCTCATTGTTACTGCCTTTTTCCTTGTCATTGTATTTTTTCGATGTCGACTTGTGGAGCAACTGAGAGGAAGAAGAGAATGGGAATGCCAGCGAAGGTGTGAGGAGGATATGAAGCGAAATGTTTTAACAAGGCGGTTATTTGCTGCTGAAAGAGGTCAGAGCGTGTGTGAAAATGCACAATTTAGGCACAAGGCGAGCGAGGTTATCAAGGCTGGTTTTGGTTGTGTGTTTGACTTGAAGGTTAATTCAACGTTCTCGTCCTTTGATGGGCAACATCTACGGGAGGATTGACACTACAACCATGATTACGGATATGGGTGGGGCGAACAGATTACGCATATTACAAGTGATGCTATTCACCATCATTTGGATTCCTCAAGGTAATCGTACCCCTCCTAGGCCCTCGAATGATGGGTTTGATGATGCTGTTATGAAGGCTGAAGGGCAAGCTTGGATGCGCTAGGGTGGCGACATCAAGACAAAGGATCTGCGGAATATCCTCGGGAACTTGTGAAGGATGAGGCGAAGGATGATCTTGCTCTGCTGTGGTGTTTTACTGATTGTTTTCATGAAGGTGGTTATTCTGGAGCGTGTACGAGTGTCGGGGAGGCAGACAATGGCATGTGAATCTTGTGTTTGAGGATATGGCGGATATGGACTCTGCCCGGTTGGTTGATTGATGATATTGAGAAGTGCTATTGTTAGGTGTCGGACCAAGGTACTAGCGGAGGAAACATCGAGGGCTGTGCCATCGCACCACTTCTTATGTACCTAGGCTGCCTTATCATTGGCAAGGCCTAATTCGACTTGAGGACCCCTAGCATCAATTTCATGGATCGGGACAAGCTTCTTGGGCTTCTGCGGTGACTGGTCAAGAAGGGTGATGATGACCCATCCAAGCTGGGTGTTTGGGAAACTGCCTTTGAGTGTTTCTATGCATCATTCTTTCTGAGTAGTTTAACACTGAACTTAGTCTTGCATTGTTCTATATTTTTTGTTTCAGGGTTCCTTCATTTGTTTTCTAACGCGTTGAATTTTGTTTTATATGCGATGGAAGACACGAGGCTGAGTTGTGTTCTTTAGGCGTATCAAGCGTCTGTTCTTACTATGCCTCGTGGCGCCCGGCCTGAGGGAGTGGAACTTCCCCAAGATTAAAATTCTCCGGGATTTTATCTGGTGCCTGTAGATCGGGGAGGTTCTTACGCCCGTGTGAGTCTGCGGTGGCGGGTCTTCAGAGTTTGTTTGAAGCTGCCGGTGTTTCCTGGCTAGGATTAGCGGTCTTCTTGAAAGCTATTTGTGGGGAGCTGGCCGTGTTCCTTCAAGCTGTAGGCGTCTTAGTCGCGTTGATGGGATTCTTCCTCCCGGACATGGTTTTATGCCGAGTCTTGAAGGAGGTTTGTCAATTGAAGCTAGATTTCTTGAAGAGCTTCATGAGCACTTCCACCTCCGGGCTAGCTTTGGGTTGTTCGAGAAATGTAGGATGCTCGTTGCAAGCCTTTTTGAAGATGAGGCAAGTGTAGTTGTGAGACAGATTCGGAGGTAGGATTATGTTCGTTTGGATTGCAGTGAAGGAGGCCACGTGGATCATCTTGAAGAGGTTTGTTTATGTTGGCTTTTGATATTTCTTTGCCTAATGTTCATTGTTAGCTTTCAGTTATTACTATTTTTAGTCATAGGCGACCCTTATTGATTTCATGTGTCCTAAACTTTTTCTTTTTAGTACTAGTGTTTCCTAGTTGACCTTCTTTGTTTATAGTACACGAACTTCAAGTGCTACAACTTTTGAACTTCTCGACTTTGATAAGCGGCCCTTTTGTTCCTTTTGTATTAGAGTAGTTTGATGCTCTGACTGCTATGTTTCTCTGTATTTGGACTTCCATTATCGTCGGTTGTCATAGTGACCTTCTTTGATTATGTAATGTGCACTTCTCTTGATTAGGTATTTGTGTTCTACATGATTTTTATAAAGGCTGTTGATGATGGTGCTAGGGTTGAGGAGGATGTTTTACATGCATGAACCTGCTCAGCTCATGAATGAACACTGCTCCTTGAGATGATGTATTAGTTGATGAGGTTCATGGCAGTGAAAATAAGGTACCATTTTTGTTGTCCATTTGTCTCATCTTTTATTTTACTTGTTTGTGCATTTTATCACTATGTGGCCCTTTGTAATGACTTTCTGTTCTTGCTGCGCGAATGATGATGCTAGTGTCCCTCGGAGAAAGGTTGCGAGACAAGTCCGTGTCCCGAGCCACCGGCTGCTCGACAGGGTGGACCCAACTAAACCTCGATCGTCCATTGGCGCGAGGTTTACGATCTTGGCGAGGCGGGACAGTGAGGTTTTGATCTTTGGCGAGGCAAGACAGCCGGAGATATCATTTTGGAGAAAGATCCCGTTGAGGCTGCGGTTGAGACTGGTGGTAGTCTGCTGCGAGGCAGGAGAATCTCTGCTGGCCAGAGCCATCATTCTTGTTGATGCTAGTTCTCCGGCTCTTCCTAGTCTTGAGAGAACCAACAATTTTGTTGTTTGATTCTGCGGACTGCTCTAGCTGCTCTTTGGTAATCCTTGGACTGACCTGCAATGTCTATTGGAGATGACGATGAAGAGGCTAGAAAGCCATAGCTATGGGGAGGAGGTTGATCATTCGGTGATGCCTTTGGTCTAGAGCAAGAATCCATAAAGAGAGGGCATGCTACTCTCTCTTCTTTCCCCATCTCCGTCCCTTTTGTTTGTTTGCTTTTGTCCATGATATCCGTGTGGTGCAAGTTGAACTTCTGGTTTGTGCTTTGTCATGTGGTTTGTAAATAAAGTTAAGTGAACCTATTTCTATGTGGGGGAAGGTTTGTAATGCATGGGTTGTGATGTTTATAATCCTGTGGTTTTATCTTTTACGGTGTAGCTTGTTTGAGATGTGCTTGTGTTTGAATGTTGTGCTTGAATGTTGCTCTTAATTAAACTATCATTGAATCTATGTGCTTGAATGTTGCTCTTAATTTCTATTTCTTTTCTTTGAGAGATGAGTTTACCTTCTTTGTCGTCCGAAAGAAGGTTGATGACTTATTTCAGTGTAACTAGGATTAGAAATGGTGCGTTCCAAGAGGTGAGTGCAGCTGGTCGATATTTACATCCATATACACCATGTGAGCTGCACGTGGTTTCATACCTGAACTTCTCTACTCTATGGAATGTGGAATTTATTTTTGCGAGGCGGACACTATCTGGTGTTCACAATCTTCTATCATTCGGAGGAGAACCCGCCTTGCAATGCCAAGCAATATCTGCGTCGGACTTATCGTCATTGAAGCCTGGTTGAGGGCTCTTGAGGAGTCCGGATTAGGTGTCGGATAGCGGACTACCATCATCGGCGGACTATCATCGGCGGACTATCATCATCGACCGGACTCCAAGACTATGAAGATACAAGATTGAAGACTTAGCCCGTGTCGGATGGGACTTTCCTTGGCGTGGAAGGCAAGCTTAGCGTCTGGATATGTAGATCTCCTACCATCGTAACCGACTCTATGTAACCCTAGCCCTCTCCGGTGTCTATATAAACGGGATGGCTCTAGTCAAGTAGAACAACAACCCTTACAATCATACCATAGGCTAGCTTCTGGGGTTTAGCCTCCTTGATCTCGTGGTAGATCCACTCTTGTAAACATCCACAATATCAATATCAATCAAGCGGGGCGTGGGTTTACCTCCATCAAGAGGGCGAACACAGGTAAAACATCGTGTCCCTTGTCTCTGTTACCATCCGCCTAGGCGCGAGTTCGGACCCCCTACCGAGATCCGCGGTTTGACACCGACAGCCTACCTTAGAGCGGATCTATACCTTTGATACTTTGATGTGTCCCGTCATTTCATGAGCGAGGAGAGCTTGCTTGTCGCCGTCTCCCCGCCCAGGTGCGGTGGCTTCGGATGAGGTGAAGCTTGCTCCTCCTACATGTCTTGCGGTGGCTCACCAGAGATGAGAGAAAAATTTTCTCCCTCCGTTTACTCCTTGTCCCTACTACCTTGGTTATAGAGATTATATCATATTGTTTGGAATATATATGTCATTTAGTAGATTTCAATATGAACTACTAGTACATACTCAAACGATGTATATAGGCGTATTTTAGAGTGTACATTCACTCATTTTGCTCCGTATGTAGTAGCACTCTCCTGCCCTCGACCTACGCCCACGTGGTGGGCGTGCAGCAATTCATTAGGTCTCATATAGCTAAAGCGATATCTTTGCACTACCATTATTGCTCGACTTCGAAGGCGAAGAGCCAATCCTTAAGGTTAATATTTTGGAGATGCCAAGCGCGAGGGGTTATGGGAGAGCGAGTAGTAGGTGCGTCATTTATAAATAATTTTTTTTTCTTTGATGACGTCGCAATATGATAGGTTCATATGGAGAGAAACTGCTCCACTATATACATAGTCGGGGCGGACCCACCTACACGTTTGCTTCTTTGGGGTTACTCTCTTCACACTCTCTCGCACAAAATGGCTGTGGCCACATCTCTAACATCCAGGATCCACGTCCGCAGGGAAGGGTGGATGCTTAGTGTAGATCTTGGTGGCCGTCGCTTGGCAATGAAAACCCACTATCGAGGCGTCGATCAGGGGTCCCCGCCGTTCTCTCACAAAAGCGGTGAGGTTACCCGTCCCTTGCTCCTTTGCCGTGACATGGGCGATTGGCCTCCGCCACCCTCCTCAAGGTTGAGCCTCGTCCCTCGGTACAACTCCCTTCTGGTAGGCTTGCACCCTTGCTCCGCTGCCCACATCCTCCATGTGGATATTTCTCTACTCCTTTGCCCTTTATGCACGATACCTCTCTTGGCTTCTCGTCACATGTTGTGATGAGTTTATGTCTCATCAACTAGTCCTAATAATCTTATTCTAATCCGTTCTTCAATTTCTTTGCCACGGGGATGCTCATCTCCATTTGGGTGAAACGCACAAAATGATCCGATGGTCAAGGTTGCAAACTTCATTTATTAGGAAGCTCGAGCGTTGCCCGGGTTGAAGCCTGGTCGAGGTTCACGGTTCAAGGTTAGGGACTGCATGGATCGTTTTTCTTTAGCTGCCTCTGTTCCAAAATAAGTGTCAACTTTAGTAGTAGTACAACTTTGTACTAAAGTTTGCACAAAGTTGAACACTTATTTTGGAGCGGAGGATACATATTATATGATCATCAATCATTGAGATGCAATAGCATGCATGTTAGTCTCCTTTGTATTTGATGAAATGTTGCAGCGGGCAACCTTGGAGGCAAGATACATGTAACAGTGGAAGCTTCATTGCATTATACAAATTTATCTACATTGATAAATTACAGATGCGTACTAGTACTATACTAGTACTTCTCCATTCCTAAATATAAGTCTTTGTAGAAATTTCACCATTAACCACATGCGGATGTATATAGATGCATTTTAAGTGTAGATTCATTCATTTTATTCCGTACGTAGTTCACCTAGTGGAATCTCTACAAAGACTTATCTACTAGTAATAGCTAGCCCCCACTGCTGAATTCTCTATCCTCTCCTTGAGCCACATCATCAAAATTGGCGTAGCCATTAGATGAAATAAATCAGTCATAATAGTTGGATCTAGGCGTTGAGAGGCTCCGCACTAAGCCACATGCAAGCATGCGAAATCACAGTGGCACATGCATGTGAGTGGGTTTAAATCACATCAACATGTGCGCATGTAAGCATGCCATTAGCATGCATGTAAGTGAGCTTTTAAGTCCCATTAACATGTCAAAAATATAATCCCATTATGCCGTAGGAGTTGGTTGACCTTTTTTTCCTTCGTGGGATGATCTAAATGATGATGGGAGTTTATTTAGTTTGGCTACCACATTTGTCATGCGGTTATAGATTTTTTAGTTATATGAAATCGATAATTTGTGAGAGAGATATACCACTGTTCATGACAGCGGAGACTCATCTAGTAATATTTAGGAGCGGAGGAGTACTATGTAAAGAGTTAGGTGTCCTTACGGTGATAGTGTGAGGTGGGCCATGTAATCATGAGCTGCGGTTTCCTTTATCTTGCACTCCTCATTGTAAGAATGGAAAAATTGTAATCTACTACCTCCTTTTACGGCGTGGGACATCCGGCAGTCCTACCTCATTAATAAAGACCAATGAGCCGTCAAATCACATAGACCCAGCGGTATGTTGGGCCGACGAAGCAACCATCACTCTTGCGCCCGGTGAGAGGTGGCGTCCACTCTGCCCATGCATGAATGCGGCACGATTCTTTGGAGGCGGCCGTTTGGCCGCGGGCAATGGAGGGCTTTGGGTGGGCCGGGCTGGTGGGGGCTGGGCGTGGCAGCTGTCCACATGTCCCTCAGGGACACGCCCAGGAAGCGAGAGGATGCACCAGACTCTCATGACTAAAATCGTACACTACACACCATATCTCTGCATGAGGTTGGTCGATCTGTCGCACTCTCTAACACACATCTTTGTTAAACACACACCGCTACGCCGCACCTTGGTCCCGTTGCACCTTCTAACGTGACTTATTACACCTGGCGGAGGGAGTAGTAAGTATCACGAGATCTGATGGCACTGTGACTTAAGTCGAATACAAGTGCCCAAAATTTGTGTGCATGTTATAATAAGTTCACTTAAAATAGTGCATTGAGTGAAACGGAGGGATCAATTGACGGGTGTTCGGCGATGGCGAGATGTGTGAGTAGTAAGATACACCATGGGCTTTTAATTTTTCTTATTAATTTGTTTGTTTCACCCTCGTGGTGGGACCCAATGTACTCGTGGAGAGTAAGGTGACTAAGGCTATAATTTCTGCACCACTTTGGATAGTCTTACCACCAAAGCGGATGACACGATTATGATTGAAATCGTAATGACTCCCACACAAAAAAAAAACGGCATGCACATCACACGAATGCGGGAATGTATAAAGGTTATTTTCCTCTCGTTGAACATAACGGGAGGGTTGTGTAGTTAGTTAGCCTGTTCTCTCATCAAACTGTAGGTCTCGGGTTCGATAACTACACTTGAGCATAATTTTGCCACGAGGATTCTTTGTTGGTCAAAATGTTTTCTAGGGTTTGCCGCTTCACACAATCTCTCTCCGGTATATATATACAGCTGGAGCCTCGGCGTTGTGCTCTCTTCACACTCTCTACGCCCTCTCCGTTTGGAGCCTCGGGGCTTGGTTGCTCTCTTCACACTCTCTAGCCCTCTCTAGATCTAAACAAGACTTTGTTGGCCTCTCTCTCCCTCACTTTGCTGCTCAAAGAGCGGAGGATCAAATCCATCGGGAAGGAAGGAAGCAACACTGCCGTCGGCGAGGAGGAATCCACTACAGCTGCTTTGTTCACTTTCGGCCGGTGGCGGGAGAGGCCTCAGAGCCCCTTCTTCTTCGCATCCGTCGCCCCACGAACCACGCCCCAAGAACCTTAAGGTATATTTTACTTACTCATGCATTGCTCTAGCTGCATGTATACCATGAATCTGGGGCGTGGTTCAAGAGGAAAGTGGGGGAAAGTTGTGGGAAAAAGTTGTATATAGCATGAATCTGGGGCGTGGTTCAAAGAGGAAATGAATGGGGAAAGTTGTATAGCATGAATCTGGGCGTGGTTCAAGAGGAAAGAATGGGGAAAGTAGTGGGGAAAGTTGTATCGCATAAATCTGGGGCGTGGTTCAAAGAGAAAGGAAGGCGAAAGTACTAGTTCAAAAAGGAAAGGAAGGACAAAGGTTGTAGAGTTTGAAGCAGGACTAGATTTCTTTGCTCACATAGGAAAAGTGTCTAAATATAACAATGGGACCAACAAAATATGCTCCTTGGTTGTTTGTTCTTTGTTGCAACAATTGCGCATGACCATAGTACATCGGTAGATGCACATGGTCTTTGAATCGTCCACGTCGTGCAACTCATTAGCTATTGTTAATCTAAGGCCTGTTTGGTTAAAAACTCCTATTCCCTACCTGCTTGGGTCGAGGACTAAACATGGACTAGAGGTTATTAAATGACATGATAAAGACCATGTTACCTAATGAACTAATAGAAACAAGGTGCGATGCGTGGCGAGGGGCAGCTGTTGGAAAAAGTCCCAAAAGACTCCCTGGGGTCTTCTTTCTTTAGTCCCAAATGCCCACTTTTAGTCGAAAGTCCCTCTGTTTGGTTTAGATGTGACTCACACGGAGTTTTTAGTCCCTACACAAAATGTCGTAAACAAACACCCTCTAATAATGCATTTGGAAAATTGATGCAATGCCACAGTTAAAGCAAATTACATCTTTAACAATTTTATTGTTAATATAATCTCTATGTTAATATTAATCAATGCCACCGTTTGAGAAATGCTCTTGTCTTGCTTTCTTTCCCATTTAGATAAGGTAGATGCTTCTTTTTGTTGGCTTACATGTCATCCAGTTATTGACCACTAATTGTTTCCTTTGCACCTCACATGTAAGCAAGTTATCTACTTCACCTCGTTGCCATTGTGACCTTTTGTTTTTTGCACAAAACACTATTGTTTTAAGAGTGTTATGTGCAGTTCAACAAAATATCACACAAACCTTTGTGCTTGATTGCTTGATCTTAGTGGAGCGCAGGGAGATCTTACTTCCTATCCGTTAAAGCAATTTGGTTCAGATCTTCTTCTTGTGAGCTGTTTAATTCCGCATCATGAGAGGTGAGTACTAGCCTTCTTTCACATGATTACTGCGGTGTGCTTTCATATGTTGTACTTATGCGATAATGTTGCTTGATTTTAGTGAACACAAATGGAACAAGAATTCCAATCTGTATGTGCCGTAATATCCATTGAGGTAAGATAAGGATATTTCACAACTGCTGGCTTGTATTTTGCCACTTTCAAAAATTAAGTTTAGTACTATACTTGTGCTCCCTAATTGACATGCCAAATCTTACATTGAAAGCGAAGCTTATGCATTATTGAACCAAGTGATGAAGGGGAAGAACAAGCGGAGAAAACAAAATCAACTCCGGTGCTGTAATGAAGCCTTTGGACTGTGATGACACAAGTAATGATATAGTTTGCATCTTAATTTATTGCTATATTTGGAGCGAGTATTGTTTGATTTGATGCCATCGTAATTATCTCTACTTGTGCAAACGAGATCTTCTTTGAAGATACCATATATTTTAGTGGACTAGGAAGAAGATGTTGGAAACATTAAACTAATCGGAGTATATAGTAGCATGGTCACCCTGTAGATATGCAGAGATGGTTCGGAGAAGTGCTTCATCGTATGCTCTACATAATCAACCTATTGACAAATGTTGGTTCTCACCTGATTTCATCCATATGATTGAGCTTTGTCATCTCTATTGGTGTTGTGCTCTGTTTAGATCTGTCTTGAAAAAGTGGTATTGTCCTTGAGAAATGCTTCATCTGTCTTGTTTTAAATATTTCCTTTCCTTTTTTGAGCAAGGGATCATCTTCCTCACGAAGAAGAATATAGATGCGATGAAGTGACTAGTTCCGATTATGCGGGATGAAGAAGCCTGTCTATCTTCTCATCGGAAGGGCGGTTGAAGGATGGTTATTTCTCCCCACAAGACCAAACTAACTTCAGCTCGGAAGGGTGACAAATCTCCATTTTTTTGTTGTGATCTTGCAGTACAATTTTGTTCTAGGATTCTTTACGGTGAGTTCCATTTTTCTAAAGTGTGCTCTACATGGACCATGTATGTTGTTGTTACTGTCAATTCATAGTACTGATTTGCTTTACTAATCACTTTTTTTTGTATTTGTGCAAATAGGGTGCTCAGCTTGATTTCCAGGGAACTCCACAAAATTTCATGAATACATCGAATCATTCATTTCCACCACAAGAAAGGAGGTGCCCATAAGTTCAAGCGTTGCAACATATAAGTAAATCATACAAGCTACTGCGTGAATTTGTTTGATTTTGGTGGAACTGCACAAAAAGAACGGTGGTTTATTTGCTAGGTGCCATGTCAATGTCCGACGATGGCAAACCCTGCTATTCCTGTCGTAGGCATTTGATATTTTGGAATGGGACAACCTTGTCAAATTTTGCTCGTTGATTTTAGCAAGATATCGTTTGATATTTTGAATGGGGCGCCCTTTGCTTCGGTAATGGCGATCAATTTTTCTTTATTCTTTAGTTGTGAAGTAAATATTGCCTCTAACATGTGAGTTCTTTGAGATGCATAATCATCGATTGTTTTGAATTTTCTTATGAATTGCAGGGCTGTGTGTTTGATTGCAATGTCTGAAGCAGCTAAAAGCTTCTCAAACTCTTTGTACTCCTATGTTCCTTTTACTTCAAACATTGTGAAAGTGCATACTTTTTTATAAGATTGGTCAAAGTAGAGATACTTTGACTTGAATAAAACTTGTATCTGAGACTAGAAAGACGGAGGAGTACATGTAAGCTGCTGCAAAGTGGTGATCACCACAGGAATAATGCTAGTATGTATTGTTTTGCATGTTCATCAATGCAGTGATCTGAGGAATTCACACTAACAAATAAATTCATTCATACGGTGGATTTCATATAAACAAGCGGTTCATTACATTTCATACATTCTTCAACTAAAAGGGGTGTTTGTGGCGCATGCATCTCCAGATGTAGAGGCCGAGGTCATCCTCCTTTTCTAAAAAAACTAAAAGTGCGCTGTAGGTATAATTAATTAACGAAGCTACCCACTGTGTCCCCCAGGCGAGCAAGCTTGATGCTTAGCTGCAGGTGCAGTTGGGTAGCCCGACATGTGGCCTCTTGGGCCCAGTCGATCGAAATAACTGGCGATTAAGTAAACGTGTTCTTCTCAGCGCAGCTCTCCGAGCTCAACGTCGCTGCCAGAAGCTAACCGGCCGTTAATGGTCAAACCGCCTAGCAGCTTCAGCGGGAGGGTAGCAGCTTTACTTTGACCCAGCGGCGGCGACCTACGTGTTCTACTCTTCTTGTTTTACGTGTGGCGGCGGCCTCGTTGGCAGCGGGCGGGGCCTCGGCGGGCCGCGATGTCCTCTATCTCATTGCGGCGGATGGCGCCTCGGCGGAGCGGTAAATCCTCCCCACGTTGCGGCGAGGTGGGGCCTCGGCTGAGCGGCGATGTCTCTGCCTCATTGTTGGCGGGCGGGGCCTCGGCGGGCGGCGGTGTCTCTGCCTCGTTGTTGGCGCCTGAGGCTTCGGCGAGCGGTGGTTGGCCTTATTGAGCGAGGACTCGTCGGGCGGCATTGTCCTCGCCTCGTCCTCGGTCTAAAACAGCGCCTCGCCCGCTTCGCCGCCCTCTTTCTAGCCTCTTTGTGGCGGCGCAGCCTCCGCCACCCGCATGCGATACGCAGCGCTGGCAACCTTGCGCCGGGCTGATACGAGTCGGCGGCGCCTCCTGCTCCGCCCGCTGATAAACAACAAAGTTAGCGAGGAAAATTCAAAAAATTCCATGCTTGGCTAGCTACGGAAAGGTATCGGAACACAATCTCCTCGATCAAGTCAGTTGGCGGTGATGTGATCACGACCATCGGCAGTTAAGCGGGGATGTTACGGTCTAACTTCAATCAACGAATGGCCCAATCAAAAGGCATTCAAATGGGTTTTGATCTAGACACATTAATTTCCGGATTGATGCGTCTAGAGGAGTTATCTTTACCGTTCACGGACTCACGAGGTGGATCACGGTAATTAAGAGCGTGCCTACTAATGGTGCTCACGGGACGGGACGGGTTTCTTGGCCTATTTTTAAAGAGATATTGGTCTATTTTGAAGAGGATTTTATGAAGCTTGTCCAAAATTCTATGATGGGAAATGTAATTTGGAGTGTCTCAATACATCTCTTATCACCCTCATTCCTAAAGTTGAGCCACGAATATGTTGGTGATTTACGGCCCATATCATTGACAAATAATTGCTTGAAGTTTTTAACCAAGCTTTTGGATAATCGTCTCGGTGTGATTTTGAAATGTATCCACATAACCAATATGGCTTTCTTCGATTGTTGATCCATTCAGGACTGCTGGCGTGGTGTTTTGAGTACATCCACCAATGCAAAGCTTCAAGAGGCCTATCATTCTTCTTAAGCTTGACTTCACAAAGGCATTTGACACCATTGAGCATGATCGATTCTCGGGATTACGAAATGTAAGGGTTTTGACAATCGTTGGACAAGTTGGATTGAGAGCATTTTGTCCACGGGCTCCTCTTCGGTTCTCTTAAATGGAGTGCACAGGTAATCATTTAGTCCGTCGTTGAGATTGTTACGTCAAGGAGATCCACTTTCTCCTTTGCTCTTTGTGATTCTTTGTGGACTTACTTCAATCGGTTGTAAATGAAATGTGCTCAAGGAACATTCTCACCTTACCTATCCCAACATCTTGATGGATTATCCGATTATTACGTATGCAGACGACACACTCATTGTTCTTCCGCTGATTGATAGCCAGCTCATTGCTTTCAAAGAAATGCTTGAGGTCTTTGCTAAATCAAGCGGTGAGGGTCGATTTCATTAAGTCCTCCTTGATACCAATCAATATGATTGATGATGAGAGCAAGCGTGTTGCTAGTTTGCTTGCGTGTGATGTTGGTTCCATGCGTTCACTTACCTTGGCTTGCCCATGGGTACCTCGACCAACAATTTATGATCTGTTGTCTTTGGTGGGTTGTATTGAGCGATTATCTGCGTCTTCTTGTCTATTGATGTGGCCTTGGGTGATTCGCTTCAGACAATCCGCATAATCCGCTTGATGGTGCCACGTCACCTCGGTTACCGTTGACAACTCTCGCGTTGTTTCAAATCAATTTCAAAATTCAAATTCACCAAGGTCGAACATTTAAAGTTTTCAAATATTAAACTTTATATGTTGGAGTGACAAATATTTCTTAAGTATTTATGGTGGTGAAACCCCACTTTTATAAAATGTTTACTTACTCTAAACTGTTTAAAAGCGATGTGATTACAATTATTTAGGTGCTTTAACATATTAAGCCTTTTCAAAAAAAAAAGGAAAAGCCCCCCTCACAGGCCACCGGCAGTAAGCCTACGGTAAAGCCACCGACCGAGTAGCCTTGAGCCTTTAGGCCACTTCCCCCGACAGCTAACCCTAATCCCTCCTCCCCTCTTGGCCTCGGATCGGATCGATCCCCCACTCCTCGACCTCCTCTTCCTCCACTTACGTGCGGATGGTATACCCCTCACCGCCCGCCTCATCCATTCCCCTCTGGGAAGCGCCCTCCCACCCCGTCCTCGGCCTCCTCCCCCGGCTGGACCCCCCGCCGCCCGACCACGGTACATGAGCCGCCTTGGCAAACCCGCTCAGCCCGCCATGTGCACCAGCACCCCCTGCGGGCCTCGTCGCCTCCTCCCCTGCCGTCGCCCGCCTCCTTCTTCCTCTGCCAGAGACGAGGACCGGGCCCGTGCGCAGACCTTCTTCTCATCTCCTTGGCCGGACCCGCCACCGGGCCCGCCGCCTTCAGCCAGCGCGGCCCCTCCTGGGACTGCCCCCTCGGCAGTTCGTCTGGCGTCCTCCCTGATCGACTTGCGGTCCTACCGCCCATTGTGAGGCGCCCGACCCTCTCCTCTTTTCCCCCCCCCCCGTGTGACCGGCGTGAACGCCCTGTGGCGCCCCCCTCAGGTCCTCGGCTTCCAGACTCTGGCCGCGCTCACGCGCCTCTCCCCTCCCTCCTCCTGTTGTGCTCTCTTCTGTTGGCGCGCAGGTCGATCGTCCCCCCCCATCGTCGCTCAGCGCTGGTGGCCATCAACCGACCACTCGGCCAATCAGCGCCCAGGTCACTTCGTGGTCGCCCTGCAGGCCGAGTGGGTCGCCTTGAGATCGGGTGGCACCATCCCACCGCGCCCATGGCATGGGCAGTGCCCTTGACTAGGGCCCCACCTAAGCGTTTAAAAGAAAATGTTTTAATTAACGAAGCGAAAATGATTTAAAAAGTAATTAAAATAATTAACTAATTTAATTAATTAATTAATTGGGTAATTAATTAAACTAATTAATTACGGATTAGTTAAACCTAATCATTAGCTAATTAATTGGGTAATTAATTAAACTAATTAATCTGGATTAATTAATACTAATCATTAGTTAACTTAATTAACTAAGTTTAATTAATCGATTAGGTTAATTAAGTTATTAGTGTATGACATGTGGGACCCACTGGCGAGGTTGACTTAGTCAACCTGTTGCTGATGACGTCGACATGACCTCATCTTGATGTCATAAATAATTTTGAAATTAATTAATTAATTAATTAAAATTCCAGAAATTAATAAAACCTTTTATAATTCATAACTTTTAATCCGTGGCGGATTAAAATAATTTCAACATGAAAGTTGCTCGAGCGGCGAGGCGATTAGGATCGCGATCCGTTCGTCCACCGCGCGTCTCTAACCTACTCGAACCTGCAAACTTTCTCCTCCGGTTCATCACAGCCGTGACGTCGGAGCAGGATAACCTCCGGATGCTTCCCCTAAACCCGTACCCTTCTTACCACGTTAGAACGCGCCTAACCGCTTCTTGGCATGTCATGCATCGTTATGCATCTGTTATCGTGTATTCATTGTTTCTTCCCCTCTTCTCTTGGTGAACTACGAGACCGCGCTGCGGTGGCGAGTTCGATTCTGTCTTGTGATCACTCTCTCTTGCGAACAACCGAGCAAGCCCCCTTGATCATCCGATATCCCATTCCATTCTCTTATTGCTTGCACTAGATTTTACTCTCATTATTGTTGCTCCTATTACATTGCATAGCCTTTTATTGTAACACCTTTGTTTTACACCTTATCCTAGCTGCTTAGTATAGGTTGGTTAGATACCATCGATGACCCCCCTTGTCCTTGTTGCCCACCTTCATCATTGAAGACCCGATCAGCGGGATCGAAGACCGAGCCCGACACGCATCACTTCCCTTAGTTGCTCGACACTACTAGGTTACTATCAAGTCAGGGTGAAACCTCTACAACCGATATTAACCCTGGTATAGTTACGGTTGTGGTCATCGAGGTGATTCCTCTTTAACCACCGTCACGACTCTGTCGATGCAACCCCTCAGCGTGGACCTCGGGTGAATCCTCTTATGTTCACCTTGGCGACTACATGGCGGAATACAGGGGGTGATTCCTCGTGTTTTCCCTTGATGTTTGGACTCACGGTTACTTGGACTTGTCTGCTGTTACTTGGAAAGGCGAATGACCACGAGGGTACCGTGGCGTGTAATGCAGTGATGTGGAGCGGGTTGACACAGATGGTGCCGCGAGATATACTGGCGTGGCGGGCATTCCTAGCCCTTGCCCAAGTCCTCGAGGCAGCGAAGCTGAGGTCACATCTTTGTGAGTCTGCTTGTTAGCGCGTTCCTAATCCACTCGATTTGGATATTTGATCCGAGGGCCTCGGCACGATAGCACTAACCATCCGTGGGCTAAGTATGGGCGTTCTGCGTCGTATACATCGGTAGAAGCTTATTAGCGTCGGCGTCGGACGGCCTTGCGATTGGTGGAACGCACATTAAGGCTAGAATGCGCCCGGCCGCCCTAAGCGTCTTGAGTTCGGGGAGATGGCCCATGACCCTGAGGCATAGGTTTAGTCGTCTTTGGCCTCTCTATGAGCCTAGGTGGGTTGCGCGTATTGTTTGGCCGAGGCGGGTATGACCAATGTGTCGGGGAGTTAAGCGGCGTGGTGGGTAGTTGGTGCACCTGCGGTGAAAAACATCTGTCGATAGCTGTCCTCTGATAGCGGACACTTGGTTGTATCGTCGATACAACTAGAAGCGGTATGAGATGAGACATGGATGAGCATTGGATTGTGATAATAATGGATAGTATGGCTCAGGATTTCTTTCTGCGAGAGCGAGAAAGGATCTCGGCGAGGTTGATAACTTTCTGCTACTTTATGTTATGTTACTCTACTCCCTCTTGTTTGCTGCAAGATGGTGGTTTCGGAAGATGTTAGTCTTCGTTAGGACTAGGCCTTCTCTCTATTCGGCATTACTGCGATTCAGTCCTTGATATGGCCTTTACACATATATCCTTGCATATGTGAGTAGCTCCTTGCTTGCGAGTACTTTGGATGAGTACTCACGGTTTGCCTTGTTCCCCTTTTTCCTATCTCTACTCGATTGCTGCAATCGAGCGATGGAGCCGGATCGACGCCACCGCCTCGGCGACTACTACTAGGGCGCCTACTACGTGCAGCCGGCGGACGACCGAGGGTGACCTAGGAGGATCGAGGCGGGAGGCTGTCCTCTTCGATCTGTCGATTTGTGCTAGCCATCTTATGGCACCTTGTTTAACTTATATACGTACTCGAGATATTGTTGCTTCGCTACTTCGTCTATGATCGAGCACTTGTATTCGAGCCCTCGAGGCCACTTTATTATGATGCTTGTATGACTTATTTTATTTGTAGAGTTGTGTTGTGATATCTTCCAGTCCTTGATCTTGATCGTTTTACATTTGCGTGCATGATTAGTACGATTGAATCGGCGTCTAAGTTAATCGAGGCGCACATGAATCCCCTTCCACACTCCTTGGCGGTCGAGTCTAGACTTTGCAAAACTTTTACTAACATGGTTGTGTGTCTTATGGGCACGTCGCCATTAGGATCTTTACTCCTCGATCTTTACTCAGGATTAGAACTCTCTTCTATTCGGGTTAAAATTTTGTTAAAACAACACTAACTTTAGGTTCTTGATACTTTCTCCGGAGCCCTCACTTCAGATGGTGGTCGCTAATCGGAAGACTCGAAGGTACTCTCGATGTGTTCTCTCGAGACCTTGTGATCCCTTTCTTTATTCGACCACCGATAAATCCGTATGAAAACTACTTACACTTCATACGATCATCCCGTTGATCTTGTTATTACAAATACCCGAAGTTTTCTCTATTGTTAAAGAATACTTTGTGTCTCTACCCTAGCAGTTCTTGTCACTGAATACCCTTATAAATCCTCGCTTGTCGGTATCCGCTCATCGGTTGTTCATGTGCACAAAAGCCTTCAAAATAAAATTGAGCTGAGAATCCTCTGGAACCTTTGGCTCTTGAAATTCTTATTGCTTGCATTATGGTTAATCCCATAAGTCTCGTAGCCATATTGACATTCCTTGTCATTATCATTTTAGATGCATTGACTCAATATGTTTGCGAATACCATAATCATCATTGATTCTTATAAGTTACCTTTCTTTGAGCTGCCATTCTTTTAACGGGTTGGTTCTTGACCAATCAATTGATTGATTGTACCCTAAGGCTATTCAACTTATCCACCCCTAATCGAGCATTGCTTGATCCCTTGTTTAGGAATCATAATTCATTTGCATTTGACAATTGAGTTAGTCGGTTGTTTCTATAATTTGATCTCCTTGCATTCTACTTCCTCTAGATAGTGATGCTCACACCGGATCCCTTGTGGACCACGGATCCTTTGTTGGTTTTTATCGACAGCGCCCTTCATATTCAATAACCTTGTGAGCTTTTCTCACGATACATAATGCCTTTGGTAATTGCATCCTTCCTTTTGCCAACCATGCTCCGCTTCCGAGCTAGTGGTTTTACTATTGAAGCTGGTGGTATATGTTTCGTGTTACCTGCGGGTTGAACCTATGTCTTCCTTTATATGTGAACTCGGAAGTTTTCACGAGTCATACTCATCTGGTATTTCACCGGTAAAACTTTCAACACTAATGCCTTTATCAAAGCGAAAGTGAATGGAAGGTTATACATTGGAAAGTGGAGTCGACCTTGAACTTGCGTTCATGCCCATGGACGATGTAGGTCTTATCATTAAAGCTTCTCTTAAATTAATTATTCCTTTGGTATAAGTTCATTTCATATCGAGGGATCGGGCCTTTTGCAATGTGGTTAGACCATGTTCTCTTTTAAATACCATTTCTCGGTGCAGTTTAGCACTTGTGTACATGAAGCTAATACCCCGTCCAACCTCTACTTTGATATGTCATCGAGTATTACCCCTGGTATCTAGTTATCATCATGCATAACTTCTTATGAGTTCATCATCAAATGCTACCTTCCACGTTCCAATTTTTCACGGGCTCTGGTTTTAAACACTCAAAGACACGATAAATGAACGAGTCCGCTTTTCGGTTCAACAACTCTTGATAGCTTCTATAAGTGCGAGTTGGTACCCGATCACGCCGTTCCTAGCCTGTTTGGCTATATCGTTGTCGTGATGATTTTTTTAAGCTGTACTACCGTTCCTTCTTCACGAGCACAAATTTGACGAGAGCTGACCTTACGTCGATCCTCGCCGACATATCATTTACGCCTTGAACATCAAGCTTGGTTTCGAGTTTGTGTAGTACCTTGGTTCTAATAACCTTTCACTTCATCATTACTTTGGCTTGATGTCGCCGTCGATCGATTCATCTTCATGAACTCTCGCGACAAAGGTGCGTGTTCGTCAACATTGAGCTCATCCGGGATATAAATGGAATTCTTGATGAGAATACCATCCTTGCCCTCGATGATTTGTACTATCATCGATCCGTTATGCCTTCCCACCAACACAAGCTTGTTCATGTTTGATGTTATACCTTGAGTTCCTTGCTACCCGCGATCGTTCTTCTTTACCTTGGGTATTACCATCTTAAGAAATTCTTGTTAGGATGCTTCTCACCATCACCATTCTTTCTTGGTCCCTTCCAACGGTGTACCAACAAGTGAGCGATGCTGTTTGGATTCTGCCCTTCTAGCAAGCCTCGTGCTTTGAAGTGAAATTCTCGGACTATCGATTATTAAACCACCATTGACATTGATCGTGCAACCCAACCCCGAGCACCTTTCAACCAATGTTACTTGTGTATGTTTTCCTCGAGCATACTTCGTATCATTTGATCAGACAAATGTTATCTCCTTGTTCATTTAAATGTGGGAGTCTATCTTTGGGAGTCTCGGTGAATTGTCGATGAGTTCACGAAACCTCCTTGTCCTCTCCTTGGGTTAATGATGGACTCTTGTTAGCAGGAATCACATCATAGTTCATTTCCCGAGAATCTTACAAGGACATCTACGTCAACTTGCGTTACCTTTTCTTCTCAGGTATCCTAAGTCTAAGGTATCTTTACATCAATCGTCAGAATCTCGATCGGATATGATGGTTGGGACAACTTTCAAGGTTTATCTTTGTTGATCCTTTGATGACTGGTAGCATGATGTCATGCCTAACACCCCATTTGGAGGACCTATCATTATAGATTCCTTTCAGCGGGTTTATCCTATCATCCATGAGAGAATTGTATCTTGTTTCAACAGATTATTCTGATGAATCGCCGTGATTCCGTCGATCTTCACCTAAAGACCATGTCAATGCTTCTCGAAACATATCTGTGATGCTTTGATTTTCAACAAGAACATTGAAGCCCAATGCTAAATGTTTCTTGCTCAATTATCCGAACACGTTGTATGGGTAATGTCATGAAATTTCTCTCCCCTTACCTAAAGGGTTTCTACATTATATACTATCGTGGATATCTTGCTCTGCTTATCCTTGGTAAGGATATATCCACGGAATATGTGTTTAAACACATTTTCCTCTCCATTGATACATTTGATATGATAATATTTACTTTCCATGGGATTTTGGACCTTTCTTGTGGCTATATAATCTAGCGGTGATCATCCTGCAGGTAAGCACCTCGTTGTACCACGGTAATTAAAACCCTGTTATTGTTGGTGACATTTGGTAACCAGCCAGACGAGAACCTTGCCTATTAGTCGCCTCGTTCAACGACGGGAAAATGGTTCTTTAGTCCCTCGCCCTTAGTACCTATGTTATTGCCGACATGACCCTCGAGACTCTCCTCGACTTGCCTTGCTTACATGATGTGCGGGATGTCAACAACCTTACTTTTAACCATGGTGGGCCCATAACCCACAGTCACGGATCGAAACACGGCTCCCCACACACTCCACAAAGTTATCCCTCCGCGTGGACTCGTATGTAATTCACGGGCCACCGTCATAGTGATCCATTACGGTATCGAATAGCGATACTTACTCTGCTACTCCGTACCCCTCTTCTCACCGGCTTGGGGCTATATTATGGTGCCTTCTTACCTTACTCTTGAGGTTTTCAAATGTTCAAACTCGAGTTATTTTTTTACTAATTCATGGGTTAACCCAGTTTGTTTCCCTTAAAAGCATTATCGTGAGCTGCTGCCCTTACCTTCGTAAATCGATAGAGTTCGAAGAAATGATGACCGTTTATCATATTGCGGAATAAAGGGTGGAAGACATCAGCGAAAGGATTAGCTCCTTGAGAAGATCCGTTAGGTTTAAGTAACCAGACCTTTTCCTCTTGCTCCCTCTTAAATCTGGGGAGATTTTCTTGTAATCGGAGGAGAATTGTTGGCAGGTGATTACGCTACAGCAATCCGCATAATCATGCGATGGTGCCCGTCACCTCGGTTACCGTTGACAACTCTCGCGTTGTTTCAAATCAATTTCAAAATTCAAATTCACCAAGGTCGAACATTTAAAGTTTTCAAATATTAAACTTTATATGTTGGAGTGACAAATATTTCTTAAGTATTTATGGTGGTGAAACCCCACTTTTATAAAATGTTTACTTACTCTAATGTTTTAAAAGCAGTTACAATTATTTAGGTGCTTTAACATATTAAGCCTTTTCAAAAAAAAGAAAAGCCCCCCTCCTGGGCCACCCCAGCGTGACTTCTGGCAGCCCTGCGACGACCGACGCCACAGCCTTTAGGCCACTTCCCCCGCCTTAACCTAATCCCCTCCATCCGCCATGGCTCGGATGGGATCGATCCCCCACTCCCCCTCTCTCTTCCTCCCAAATGCGGATCGTGCCACTCACCCCCCCCGCCTCATCCATTCCCCCCCTCATGGGAGCCGCCCTCCCCCGTCCTCGGCCTCCTCCCCCGGCTGGACCCCACCCGCCCGCCCCGACCACGGTACATCGAGCCGCCGCCCAGCCGCTCAGCCCCGCCGCCTTAAATCATGGCACCCCCCCTTGGCGGACAAATCGCCTCCTCCCTACCGTCATCCCTCCCCTTCTTCCTCTGCAACCCACGAGGACAGGAAGCCCGTGGCCTTGCCCAGGCCTTCTTCCTCATCTGCCATGGGAAGCGCCACCAGGAGCCCTTGCCGCCTTCCCAGCCTTGTGGCCTGCCTCCTGCCCCGCCCCCTCGGCCTTGTTAGTCTGCGTCCTCCTCACCCGATCCGCTTGAGTCCCTACCGCCTTGTGGCTAGACCCCCTCTCCTCCTCTTTCCCCCCGTCGGCCGGCCGGCTCGTAGAAACGCCCCTGTCACCTCCTCGGTCCCTGGCTGAACTCTCTGACAGCCCAGCCTCTTGCGCCTTCTCCCTTCCCTCCTCCTGGCGCTCTCTTGGCGCGATCCGTCCCGTCGCCCCCCCCCCTCCGTCGCTGGCCCGCCTTGAGCCTCCAGGTCAACCGGCCACCTCGGCCTTGACATGGTCGCCCGTGGTGGTGAACGGGTCAGCGCCCGTCCGGTGTTTCGCCCCCATGGCGCGCTAGGCAGTGCCAGCGACTGGGGCCCCACCCCAAAAGCGTTTAAAAGAAAATGTAATTAATTAAACGAAAAAAAATGATTTAAAAAATTAAAATAATTAACTAATTAATTAATTAATTAATTAATTGGGTAATTAATTAAACTAATTAATTCTGGATTAGTTAAACCTAATCATTAGCTAATTAATTGGGTAATTAATTAAACTAATTAATCTGGATTAATTAATACTAATCATTAGTTAACTTAATTAACTAAGTTTAATTAATCGATTAGGTTAATTAAGTTATTAGTGTATGACATGTGGGACCCACTGGCGGTTGACTTAGTCAACCTGTTGGCTGATAGCGTCGACGCATGACCTCATCTTGATGTCATAAATATTTCGAAATTTAATTAATTAATTAAAATTCGAGAAATTAATAAAACCTTTTATAATTCATAACTTTTAATCCGTGGCGGTTAAAATAATTTCAACATGAAAGTTGCTCGAGCGACGGGCGATTCGGATCGCGATCCGTTCGTCCACCCGCGTCTAACCTGCTCGAACCTGCAAACTTTCTCCTCCGGTTCATCTGTCGGCAGGCGTCGGGCAGGATAACCTCCGGATGCTTCCCCTAAACCGGTACCCTTCTTACCACGTTAGAACCGCCTAACGCAGCTTCTTGGCATGTCATGCATCGTTATGCATCTGTCGTGTATTCATTGTTTTCCCCCCTCTTCTCTTGGTGAACTACGAGACCGGCTGCGGTGGCGGTTCGACTCTGGTCTTGTGATCACTCTCTCTTGCCGGAGCAACGAGCAAGCCCCTTTGATCATCCGATATCGCCCATTCCATTCTCTTATTGCTTGCACTAGATTTTTTCTCTGTTATTGTTGCTCCTATTACATTGCATGCTTTGTTTATTGTAACCTGCTTTGTTACCTACACCTTATCCTAAGCGCTTAGTATAGGTTGGTTAGATACCCATCGATGACCCCACCTTGTCCTTGTTGCCCTGCTTCATCATTGAAGACCGATCAGCGGGATCGAAGACCGAGCCCGACACACATCACTTCCCTTAGTTGCTCGACACTACTAGGTTACTATCAAATGAGGGTGAAACCTCTGACGCCCGATATTAACCACCTTAGTATAGTTACGGTTGTGGTCATCGGTGATTCCTCTTTAACCACTTCGATCGACTACGTCGTGCAACCCCTCAAGCGTGGACCTCGGTGAATCCTCTTATGTTCACCTTGGCGATGACTACATTGAGCGGAATACAGGGGTGATTCCTCGTGTTTTCCTTGATGTTTGGACTCACGGTTACTTGGACTTGTACTGCATTACTTGGAAAGGCGGGTCGACCGAGGAGTACCGAGCGTGTAATGCGAGTGATGTGAGCGGGTTGACTGGATGGTGCCGCGAGATATTACGGGCGTGGCGAGGCATTCTAGCCCTTGCAGTCCTCGAGGCGAGCCAACGGGTCACATCTTCGTGATTACGCTTGTTACAGCGCGTTCCTAATCCTCGATTTGGATATTTGATCCGAGGGCCTGCGGCGATAGCACTAATCATTGGGCTAAGTATGGGATTACTGCGTCGTATACATCAGTAGAAGCTTATTAGGCGTCGGCGTCGATTGATTTATTGAAAGGCTAATGCACTTCCGCCGCCCTACATAGCGTCGAGGAGTTCGGGAGATGGCCCATGACACAGAATGGTTTAATCCGTCTTCCTCTATTAAGCCTAGGTCGGGTTGCGGCGTATTGTTTGGCGGGTATGACCACAGAAAGTGTGTCCGGCGGAGTTAGCGGCGTGGTGGGTAAGTTGGTGCACCTATGACATCTGTCGATAGCACATCCTGATAGCGGACACTTGGGTTGTATCGATCGATACAACTAGGCTGATTACTTGAGATGAGACATGGATATGAGCATTGGATTGTGATAATAAGCTGGATAGTATGGCTCAGGATTTCTTTCTCGGGAGCGAGAAAGGATCTCGGCGAGGTTGATAACTTCTTCTGCTACTATGTTATGTTACTCTACTCCCTCTTGTTTCTTTGCAAGATGGTGGTTTCAGGAAGATGTTAGTCTTCGTTAGGACTAGGCCTTCTCTCTATTACGGCATTACTGCGGTTCAGTCCACGATATGGCCTTTACACATATATCCTTGCATATGTAGAGTAGCTCCTTGCTTGCAGTACTTTGGATGAGTACTCACGGTTGCCTTGTTCCCCTTTTTCCTATCTCTACTCGATTGCTGCAATGTCGGGCGATGGAACCGGGATCGAGCGCCACCGCCTCGGCGACTACTACTCGGGCGCCTACTACTACGTGCAGCCGGCGGCGGCGACCGGGAGTGACCTAGGAGGATCGAGGCGGAGGCCTGTCCTCTTCGTCTGTATCCATTTGTGCTAGCCATCTTATGGCACCTTGTTTTAACATATGCGTACTCGGATATTGTTGCTTCCGGTGACTTCGTATGATCGAGCACTTGTATTCGAGCCCTCGAGGCCCTGGCTTGTATTATGATGCTTGTATGACTTATTTTATTTGTAGAGTTGTGTTGTGATATCTTCCGTGAGTCCTGATCTTGATCGTACACATTTGCGTGCATGATTAGTGTACGATTGAATCGGCGTCACAATTGAATCAGGGGAGGCTACAACTCTCAATCTATTCTTAGTTCTATGCCAATTTATTTCATGAACTCTTTACGTTGCCCATGGCATTTTGAATTAGCGTATCATGCGGCCTTTGCCTTGGAGAGGGTGCAGTGCCTTGTAATGTTGGCGGCAGGATTTGATGCAGTAAGTCCTAAAACCTTGGGAGGCACAGGCGTTCTAGACTTGGCATTCAGAATGATGCCTTTTGTTGATCAAGCATCTTTTCAAGTTCTTTAATAAGATGGACTTGACATGGGTATCCTTATTTGGGACACATATTATGCATATTACGCCACCCAAGTCCTCAAAGCTGTGGTTCTTTCCGGTGGAGGGATGTCTTGGCTGTCACGATAGGTTTTGCAAGTTGGCGGTACCCACACGTGCGTCTGGGGAACAGTGATCTTATGGCTGGACCGTTGGCAACTTGGTAACAATATGGTTCTCATACAACACGGTTTCGAGGCTTCACTCTTTTGTGATTGATAACCTCTCACCATTAAGGATATGGTGGAACTCAGACCCAACCGAGCAATCTCCATGACCTTGTCTGCTGAGGCCATTGAGGAATTTAATCAGCTTGAGCGTTCTTGCCTTTGGTCAACCTTGAGGAGGAAAAGGATGTGCAAATGGCCATCAAGTTTGGTGATTACGGTCGGTTTATTACATGTCATGCTTTTGGGACAACATGGTTGATCCCATATTCAAGTGGATCTGGAAATGTTCTTGCCCTTTAGTTTAAGGTGTTTTGCTTGGCTTCTTTTGATGGATCGCCTTAACACTAGGGACATGATGCAGCGGCATTGGATTATCGAGGATGACACTTGTGTTGTGTCTCTGTCTCTCATGAGGACATAGTGCATCTCTTCTTAAACTTGCAACTTTAGTCAGCGATGTGCGGAATTACAGGAATTTCATGGATTATTCAACCTAACGGACTACTTATGAGATGGCTTCAACTGCTAGGAGGATTTTGGTTTCCCATTTTTCTCGGAGGTAGTCTTCACTTCTACTTGAATATTTGGACACAAAGAAATGGGAAGATTTTTCATAAATGAGTTACCTTCTTTTAGATCACGGAGGAGAAATTTTCTTCATGACATTTCTCTTTTAGCTCATAGAATCAAATGTAAATATAGGAATAGCCTAATTTCTTGGATAGCTGCCTTACCTTAAACTCTCTTTGTAAGTAATCTCTCTCTTTCCTTGCCTTTAACTTGTAACTTTTTAAACTCTTTGGTTCTTTGGTTTAATAAAGAATGTGAGGCTGTTGCCTTCGCGATATATAGTCAAAAAAAGCTGGTTTGTTTTTCATAACTCTTGCTTTGTTAAATTTTATGTACATCCTTTTGCTGAGTTTGCCAAGTTTTTGTTCATCCTGGTTGTTCAATACCTATGCTTTATAGTTTGTGTTCCTTGTTTCTTTCATACTTGGCATGTTTTTTGATACTATTGAAGCCAATTGCACAATGGCGGACTACAGTGTGTATGTGCTGAATAGATATCATAGGGCATTGAAATTCTTGATTCACTTCCTTACGATGTAAAAGGGCGTCACAAACAAGTTTCCACGAAGATTGACAAAATATCGTGAGTGTTTATGCTTTGAACCTCCTTTCATATTTGCTTGTTTGACCACGAAGTTTATTATGCCTTGTGTTGACAAAATATGTTTACATCTACCTTTAGTATCTTTCTTGAGCCGACTATCATTTGTGGGTGAACTCCACGGTATTTGTTTAGTGGATCTTATGCAAGTGTCCCTTTGTACCTGAACTTAACTATTTTTGGTTAACATGTTTTGACTTCATCTTATTTGTCATTTCTGGCAGATCAAGAGATTTGTTGGGTTGCCGAGGAGGTGTCTGCAAGGCTGCGTACCATGAGCAAGCAGCCTTCTTTGAATATTGCAAGAGGCTGACTTTTATCGATGTTCCAAAGCAAGTGAATAATGATTGTGGTTTCTTTGCCATGAAGTTCTGCTCTACATATGATGGCGATGAGCTTGTTGATGATTTTGGTGATGTGAAGGTATGTTTTTCCTAGTTCTTGTCTCATCATCCTTTCATTTTATTGTGTGTTTTTTGAGATGCTCCTCGTGGTTTAGTTATCCTTTACTAAGCCATCATTTCATTTTTGTTGGCAGGCTGCTCTTGAGATATTTGGAAGGCGAGTTCATGCACCTCTAATTGTAACATCCCAAATTTTGGAATGTTAATATAATTAATTGAATTGTTTGTTTGTTTTCTTGAGTGAATTAAACTTGAGTGAAATTTGAACCTTTTCAAAAACTTTTGAAAGAGAGGAATAAAATGACTTTCCCTTCTCAAATTAATTCAAATCCATCCTATTAAAATCAATGAGAAGATGAAATGACTTCTTCAACTAAAAGAATTTGAGCGGAGTTTTGCAATTTAATTCTTTCAAATATTTGCCTTGCTTCTCTATTTTTCTTCCCGAAATACCGAAAAATAAATTCTTGCAAGCAAGAAGAAGCGGAGAAAATGACCCTCCAAATCAGGGGCATTTTGAAATATTGAGCCAGAAAAACCAAAGTTTTATTTAAAATTATTTGCAAAAAAAAAAAGCCTTTAGAGTTTTCTGAAAAACATTTTTTTAAGTTCTTATTTTGGCCGTGGAATAATGCTCATCATCTACATTTTATTTTTACGATAATTTTGGTATATAAAACTCTTTATTCGAATTGATTTGATTTCCTTTTATTGTTTTAGTTTCCTAATTCTAAAAATAGGAATGGAATCGTTTTTATTAGGAAAAACCTCTTTGGCCACATTAAGCACTTTCCTATTCTAGCCCAACAAGAGATCATCTCCTTCCTCTGTTTCCTCTCCGTTACACAGCTTTCCATATCCATGGAGCAGGAATCTCCGCCTTCCCGATCTCCCTCGTCTTTCCATCCCAGCGCCTCGAGACCGCCTATAAACCCCCTCCCTCTCCTCGTTCCATTTTCCCATCTGCGCCCCCTCCTGCCCGTAGCCTTCTAGCCACCGTCCTCCTTTTCCTGCCTAAAGCTCACAGGCTCTCACTGGACCTCCCGCCATCTCCCTGGCGCCGACCCCCTCCTCCGCCACCCCTCCCCTGGCGACCTCGCCCCCTGCTTGAACAGCCCTCCTCGCCATCTCCTTCACTGCCATCTCTGCCTCCGTACAGGTAACTCCGTTTCGTTTTCAGATTTATTCCGTAACAGATTTAGTTCGTTCTTGTTTAACTTATAACTTTTGATCTAGAAGTCCAATGATGCTAATTCTTTTTGCGTTAGATCACAATTTTCTTGTAGTTTCAAAATATATAATTTGTCTATGTTTGGATTTATAAAAATTGAGTTACATCAGATTTGAATTAAAGCTTGTTTTGCTTATTCGGGAGTTTCATAATAGATTTTATTTAATTCTTTTTTGCTCCTAGTTGCTTAATGAAATATTTTCTGTTTAGTTAACTTAAAACCATGATTAGGTCATGTTAGAAAAATTTTATTATATAAACTAGTTCTAGTTGTTGTTTGAAGTAGGAAACTTGAGTTGATTTTCTTTGAGTTTCCCATTTGGGTTTTGATTTGGTTGTTTGATGTGTTATGTTGCTATTGTTATGTTATTGTGTTAAGTGATGTTATGCTATGTGCTTATTATAGTTATTGTTTGCCTCGGTAGAATTTCGGTGCGAAGATTGCTACTCTGAAACCCTAGTTTTGAAGATCGTCAACAAAACAAGTTCACTTTGACCATGCTTTGACCTATGTTTATTTATTTAGTGGCACCTTTGCAACCACCCCTGATAGTGTTATTGAAATTCTTGTAGTTGAGTAGTATGCATGAGGTAGGAACCCATCACCCTATTACCAAGCCGGGGCGTTATTTTATTCTAATGCTACGCTATAGTAGGCGGGGTTTGGTATGAGTGTTCGAGTGGTGTGAAGGGAGGACTCTCGTCAATGGCGACAACTCCATGATGGAATCTGCAAGGACTGCATCTTCAAGACCTCAAGACTTCAAGACTCAAGACAAAATTCAATACACACTCTTTGGGTGAAGGGCGGTTGTGGGCACCTGGAGAAACCGGTGGTTGGCAGGATGCATGGAGAAGCGCCATGACATCTTGCGGGCTTCACCCAGGACTCAAAGAGGCGGAAGAATACTTCACGGGGCTTACTGTGCAACCCAAGTCATTATGGGCTCTGGCTTGGTTGACCTTAGTTGTGACTCTGGCTGGGGCGGTGCTAGCAGATGTAGAACTACGGTAGGATTGGATGGAGTCGGACGGTGGTGGGAAGAACTCTTTGGAAGACCATGTTTGGTCATCTTGTTCTCAAACACTCTGAAGTGCGAGCGTAAAGAGTCGATCTTCTTGCGGGTAAAGTGTACAAACCTCTGCGGAGGTTATAACCCTAATCGATTAGCCGTGTCCCGATTCACGGACAATTTGAGCATCTGGACTTGGATCTATCTGGAACTCTCAACACGGATTGATAACAATTGTGGGCCACATATGATGATTTTGGGTTATGAGACATCGGTTGGCGGAACCATGTCATGATAGAAAACTCCCTTAGTAGACTTCATTCTATTCCTTTGATGTAGGTAAAATAAAATCAGCTTCGCATAAACAAAATTGAATCTGAGCCATAAAGCCATGTTGTTGCCAGCTCATTGCTTTCAAAAGAAATGCTTGAGTCTTTTGCTGAAATCAGCGGGAAGAGGTCAATTTGATCGATCCTCTTGATACCAATCAGCCTGATTGATGATGAGAATGGCGTGTTGCTAGTTTGCTTTACGATGTGATGTTCAGTTTATCTTAGTTCCTTGCCGAAAGCACCCATGGGTACCTCGACCAACGTTTATGATCTGTTGTCTTTGGTGGGTTGTATTGACGGCAATTATCTGCGTCTTCTTGTCTATTGATGTGGCCTTGCGGGTGATTCGCTTCTGACAATCCGCACTTAATCCGCCTTGATGGTGCCCGTCACCTCGGTTACCGTTGACAACTCTCGCGTTGTTTCAAATCAATTTCAAAATTCAAATTCACAAGGTCAAACATTTAAAGTTTTCAAATATTAAACTTTATATGTTGGAATGACAAATATTTCTTAAGTATTTATGGTGGTGAAACCCCACTTTTATAAAATGTTTACTTACTCTAAACTATTTAAAAGCGATGTGATTACAATTATTTAGGTGCTTTAACATATTAAGCCTTTTCAAAAAAAAAAGGAAAAGCCCCCCTCACAGGCCACCGGCAGTAAGCCTACGGTAAAGCCACCGACCGAGTAGCCTTGAGCCTTTAGGCCACTTCCCCCGACAGCTAACCCTAATCCCTCCTCCCCTCTTGGCCTCGGATCGGATCGATCCCCCACTCCTCGACCTCCTCTTCCTCCACTTACGTGCGGATGGTATACCCCTCACCGCCCGCCTCATCCATTCCCCTCTGGGAAGCGCCCTCCCACCCCGTCCTCGGCCTCCTCCCCCGGCTGGACCCCCCGCCGCCCGACCACGGTACATGAGCCGCCTTGGCAAACCCGCTCAGCCCGCCATGTGCACCAGCACCCCCTGCGGGCCTCGTCGCCTCCTCCCCTGCCGTCGCCCGCCTCCTTCTTCCTCTGCCAGAGACGAGGACCGGGCCCGTGCGCAGACCTTCTTCTCATCTCCTTGGCCGGACCCGCCACCGGGCCCGCCGCCTTCAGCCAGCGCGGCCCCTCCTGGGACTGCCCCCTCGGCAGTTCGTCTGGCGTCCTCCCTGATCGACTTGCGGTCCTACCGCCCATTGTGAGGCGCCCGACCCTCTCCTCTTTTCCCCCCCCCCCGTGTGACCGGCGTGAACGCCCTGTGGCGCCCCCCTCAGGTCCTCGGCTTCCAGACTCTGGCCGCGCTCACGCGCCTCTCCCCTCCCTCCTCCTGTTGTGCTCTCTTCTGTTGGCGCGCAGGTCGATCGTCCCCCCCCATCGTCGCTCAGCGCTGGTGGCCATCAACCGACCACTCGGCCAATCAGCGCCCAGGTCACTTCGTGGTCGCCCTGCAGGCCGAGTGGGTCGCCTTGAGATCGGGTGGCACCATCCCACCGCGCCCATGGCATGGGCAGTGCCCTTGACTAGGGCCCCACCTAAGCGTTTAAAAGAAAATGTTTTAATTAACGAAGCGAAAATGATTTAAAAAGTAATTAAAATAATTAACTAATTTAATTAATTAATTAATTGGGTAATTAATTAAACTAATTAATTACGGATTAGTTAAACCTAATCATTAGCTAATTAATTGGGTAATTAATTAAACTAATTAATCTGGATTAATTAATACTAATCATTAGTTAACTTAATTAACTAAGTTTAATTAATCGATTAGGTTAATTAAGTTATTAGTGTATGACATGTGGGACCCACTGGCGAGGTTGACTTAGTCAACCTGTTGCTGATGACGTCGACATGACCTCATCTTGATGTCATAAATAATTTTGAAATTAATTAATTAATTAATTAAAATTCCAGAAATTAATAAAACCTTTTATAATTCATAACTTTTAATCCGTGGCGGATTAAAATAATTTCAACATGAAAGTTGCTCGAGCGGCGAGGCGATTAGGATCGCGATCCGTTCGTCCACCGCGCGTCTCTAACCTACTCGAACCTGCAAACTTTCTCCTCCGGTTCATCACAGCCGTGACGTCGGAGCAGGATAACCTCCGGATGCTTCCCCTAAACCCGTACCCTTCTTACCACGTTAGAACGCGCCTAACCGCTTCTTGGCATGTCATGCATCGTTATGCATCTGTTATCGTGTATTCATTGTTTCTTCCCCTCTTCTCTTGGTGAACTACGAGACCGCGCTGCGGTGGCGAGTTCGATTCTGTCTTGTGATCACTCTCTCTTGCGAACAACCGAGCAAGCCCCCTTGATCATCCGATATCCCATTCCATTCTCTTATTGCTTGCACTAGATTTTACTCTCATTATTGTTGCTCCTATTACATTGCATAGCCTTTTATTGTAACACCTTTGTTTTACACCTTATCCTAGCTGCTTAGTATAGGTTGGTTAGATACCATCGATGACCCCCCTTGTCCTTGTTGCCCACCTTCATCATTGAAGACCCGATCAGCGGGATCGAAGACCGAGCCCGACACGCATCACTTCCCTTAGTTGCTCGACACTACTAGGTTACTATCAAGTCAGGGTGAAACCTCTACAACCGATATTAACCCTGGTATAGTTACGGTTGTGGTCATCGAGGTGATTCCTCTTTAACCACCGTCACGACTCTGTCGATGCAACCCCTCAGCGTGGACCTCGGGTGAATCCTCTTATGTTCACCTTGGCGACTACATGGCGGAATACAGGGGGTGATTCCTCGTGTTTTCCCTTGATGTTTGGACTCACGGTTACTTGGACTTGTCTGCTGTTACTTGGAAAGGCGAATGACCACGAGGGTACCGTGGCGTGTAATGCAGTGATGTGGAGCG
>JAHIAM010000618.1:0-38909 GCA_021605205.1 Aegilops longissima
TAATACCCTACTCCGGTGTGTGGTGTGGTGGATATCCTCGGTGATGATGGAAGCAGTACAAAGGAAGAACAGCCTCGCGAGGCTGTTCTTGAGCTAATCTTGACAACTTTGGGTGAGTCGATCGCTTCTCTCTTCTCTCTGGTTCTCCTGTTCGATTGGTCTCCTTCGTCTCTGGTAGGTTTGACCTCTCTCTCTCTGTGGTGGCTAGTCCTATTTATAGAGGAGGCCAGGGCCTCTTCCCAAATAATGGCCCAGGGAAGAGGCGCCAACAATTAGCCATTTGAAGGGAACATCTAGTACCTTATCCCGTCTAAGTTGGTCTTGGCTGCCAAAGGCTCTACTTGGTGGCTGGCTATCCAGGCTCCCGATGACCTCCTTCCTGCCGCTCTGTTGGTCTTGGTCTTGTTGCACGACGGTAACCTTTGCTGATGCCTTGGCACTGTGCTTGCCTCCTTTGCACCAAGGGGAATGAGGACACCTTCTTGGCGCGAGCTGGCGCCCTTGATCTCGTCGTCATGGCTTGCGTCACGAGGGCACCCTCGTGAGGTACCCTGCCTTGATCTCTCCGCCTCCTCGTGAGCTTTGCTGACAGAGGCTGCTCTGAGGAAGGTTCACTGTCATCCGCCCAGCAATCTCAGCCCCTCGTGAGGTCTTGAGCTTGAGTGATGAAGCTGGGGCGCTAGGCCCCACTTGAGCCGCCCGCGGGCGCGGGTAAACAAGTCAGGGACCCCCGTTCCCGGAAGCGCCCGGCAATGTGAGGGCCCAAAGCGCGCCCGGACTTGGCTTAGCGGAAGGCGAAAGGCAAGTGCAAAATACCGCGAGCCCCAACAGCCTGTGACCATAGGCGCAGCGTGGCGGTTGATTGGTTTGTGGGCGTCTCGCTTCCCACGCGCCTCGGCAACCGTCCTTGACCAAAAAGGAGGCCCGGGCGAGACTTGGTGCTCGTTCTTGCTCCGAGATCCTTTTTCGCCCTTCTCCTCCTTGCTTCTGAAATCCTCGAGATCCATCTCAATCCTTCCATCTTGCAAGCCATGGCACCTCGCAAGACCCGGTCCCGGAACTGGTACCTTCGGCTCTGGATCCTCCGTGTGTCGAAGAAAGAATCTCTGCCCTTGTGCGCCCGGAGGGGCGGTGGCGCCCAGGGCAACAAAGGAAGCGGCTGTGCTCAAGGCGGCTCCGATCAGCCACTGAAGGCTGAGGGAGCACCTTCTACCCATTCTTCATGGCGCCATCATCGCCCGGTCTTGTCCCTCCTTTTCCGAGTTCTTCTTTGCTGTTCTCCGTAATACAACACCAAGCTCTGCATCTCCACCCCAACTCTGTTCTTCTCACGGCAATTTTCGCCTACTATTGTGAGGCTCACGTTGGGATAAAGCCCTCGGTGGCTTTGCTGCCAATACTTTTACCTCCAGGTCTGTTGGCCCTATCAACTGCATCTTGCCTTGAGCTTTGCCATATATTCGGCTCAACTCCATCTCCAAGCCGGGAAGAGGATCGAAGTCTTGAGGAGCAAGTGGGTCTGGTGGATGTCAGTGCATCCACCCCATTAGGCTCGCCGTCGGGGGCAACAAGACCAGTTGATCGTGGTCTTGCAGACTCGTCGACCCTCGTCGCGAAGATGGTGTTGAAGAGGATAGGCGGACACGAGGCCCGGAGCAGCTTGTGGGCGAAGCTGACGAGGGCCGCTCTGAGGAGTTCTGGAACACGGGTGGCTCAGCTCAGGAGCATTCGCTCCGTTGTGGAGGCTTAGGGGAGGCAAGCGGCGCCCGCCGCTGAGACTCAGAGGCCCTCTCCGGCGAAGATCTGGCGCAGTTCTCCATTCCTTAGTCGAGGGAGGCGTGGCGAAGATGGAAGGCGCTCCGTCCCCTGTTCCTTCGTGGCATTTGGGAGCAAGTGGTGGCGCCATGCCCACCTTCAATGGTGAGGGCTGGTGCCACTTGAGGCTCCAGGATCCGGCGATGTTGGTGGCGGTGAGCGTTTCCTCCAGCAACTCCAGCGGGGTGAGGAGGAAGAAGAAGTGGTGGAGGAAGAGTCGACTTGAGGCGTGGCGAGGTCGTGGGAGTTCCTTCCTCGGCGCAGGTCCCCTCCCGCCGCTCCATGCGAGACGGCAGAGGCGGTGCGAGGCGAGATGGGAGGATTCTCCCTAGTTCGAGGAAGGGCAGGTGGGGCTGGTTCCCCGAGGTCGTGCTGGCTCACGGGGCGGTTGGAAGCCAGCTCCGGCCTTCACTGCCAGCGCCCTCTTGCTTCCGGGCCTCCCAAAGGCTGACCCGGCTGCAGGCTTCGGGCTTCAAGTTACTGCGGAGGCTGCTTGGAATCCATGGGCCGGCAACCAGTAAGTGTTAGATCCATGTTTTGCTTTATACATCATCAAGGCTTGCGTCTGTATTCTCTTGACCAGGTCGGCACTGCAGCAAAAAGGCGAAGGGGCTTCTGCGGCTTTGCTTGGCGGATTCCTTTAGCAGGGCTCTTGACTCCGTCTGTGAGAAAAGGAGGTGGCGGCTTCGCGCCTCCTGCATAGGTAATCCTCATGAGCCCAGGGGCACTCTGGCTGTGAGTCAGCCCCCCATGGCCCCAGCCATTGACTCTGGAGGTGTGCTGCGCAGCGTTGTCGTTGAGGTGCCCAAAGGCCGAGGCTCCTCCTTCCCAAGCCGTGATCACGCCGCCGTTTCTACACCTTCTCTACGGCTCCAGTCCCTTTTGAACCCTCGGCCATCTGGACCAGGCTGCCCGACAAGCTGAGCCAGTTTCAAGAGGATCTCTAGAATGCTGATCCTGTCTGGTGGCGGGCACACAGAGCTAACCGGTGGGCCAGCTCTGCTGCCTTCGTCGGCGGCTGCTGAGCCAAGCGCGTCGGCCTCACGATGGGGAGAAACAAGCCGCCTTCCGAGGCCAGGGCAGCTGCCAGCGATGCCAGGCGCCACGGGCGCTTGGGGCGGCGCAAGCTAGCGTGGAGGTTGAGCTGCAAGGCACCTGCGACAAGCTCGCCAAGGAGAGGTCTGTGGCAGCCAGGAGAAGGAGAAGGAGATGGAGGCTCGGGAGGCCGCCGTCAAGGACCGGGATGCTGAGCTTGATGACTGCCGTGGCCGGTTGGAGACCCTGGAACAGTCGCTGAAAGCGGAGAGGATCGAAGCTAGACGGTTGGCAAAGATCTGGCGAGGATCGGGTGTATCGCCCGGTTGGAGAAAGCGGCGCGCCGCGTTGAAGATGCTCTCTGAGGTGGCTGGAGAAGCCGCTGGCTGGTGCGGAGGGCGTCCCTTGAGCTGCTTCCTTTCTTGGTCCATGCACCGAAGATGTCGCGGACGACCTTGGCCCCATGGCGAGGCCAAAGCGCATGCTGTCTTCTGCGGAGCTGATCGGCGTCCTCGGTACGTCTACCTTCGCGACCCCAGCGTCGACCTTGGCGGCCTTTGGAGCACGTAATGGCGACCTTACGCTGCTGCCCGTGAGGCCGTGAAAGCCGAGCGAGGCCCTGCTGGGAAGTTCGCGCCTTCAGCACCTTGCACAGGCGTGGTGCCGCCATCTCCAGCGGCCTCGGGAGGTGGGGGCACCACGGGGTGATCCTTTGCAGCTTCCGCTCTGTTTTAATTCTGCAACATGCACCATGTCTCGTGGGCGTTTAAACTTGTGTTTGGCGTTGTCGAGCGACTTATGGCTTGTAATATTTGCTTTGAATTCACATTCTTCCCTCCTACTTGCGTGTGTTCTCGTCGGCGGGCGACCCGCACATACCTCGGCCGCCCGTTAGCCCGGCCGGGAGACAGGGGCCGGGACCAGGAGTGAGGGCTCACGTCAACAAGTTAGGCTCTGAGTCATGCGATGCTCGGGAGTCCCCCTTGTGTGAACAACAAAATGGGACCGGGAGGCATAGGGTGGATTAGTGCGTTCTCGTCGGCGGGGCCCGGCCCAGCGCATACCTCGGCCGCCGTTAGCCCGACCGGGAGACCAGGGCGGGACTAAGGAGTGAGGGGCTCGTGACCAGTTAGGCTCTGAGTCGCGATGCTTTCAGGAGTCCCCCTTGGCGTTCAAGCAATTTTCATACCTTAGCTCCGCTCGGGGCCTTGTGACGACAGGTCAGAGGACTGGTGGGTGGCATCACGTTGGGCGTGGCCAGGCGCAACCCTGTGTCCAGCCCCTCATGGCGGCACTCCCGAGGGAGGCGTTGCGATGGCGCCCAGACACTGAGCTCTGGGCTCCACTGAGGTTGATCTGGTTGTGAGCCGCCCTCGGTTGTTTATCACCAGCCCAGGAGCATAAGCGCTTCCGTATGTGTCAGGCATAGCCACTCCTCGGCGGTGTCGTGTTGCCAGCGAGACATGGTGCTTCCACTTGTCTCGTGGAGGGGCTCCCCGGAGGAGCCCAGGCGTGTCAGCCCATGCGACACGTGGCGGCTGCAGTGGGGCTAGGGAGAGGTGTATCTGGGCACCCGTGAGCAGCAGCAGGGACTCACGAGCCCCTACCTCAAAGCGGGTTGCGCTGGCTCTGAGCCTTTATCAATGGTGTGTTCTGCAGGGTTAGAATGCAAATGCTCTCGTCCTCGGGTCCCGGCCCTCCCGGCGAGCTCAGCCGCCAGCTTTGGTATGACAGGTCGCGATGCAGTGGGTCAAGGCCGAGGGGTGAGGGCTGGAGAGCCGATGAAACCCATGGTCGCGATGCTCGGGTACCCCCCTTTTAACATGCAAGCGCTTTGCATTAGGGTGGAGAGGCCCAGCGATAGGTAGTAGGCAACAATTCGTGAATCAGATTAAGCGAACAAATCCATCTAGGTAAGGTGCGGAGAAAGCATCGCCTTTGGGTCTGGCCGAAGCTTGGGGACAATGCAGCCCGAGGCGCCCCCAACAAGGTAAGTAAAGAACATAAGCAAAGCGGATACATGCAGCGAGGGACGGACCCCTGCGGCCTGGGAATGATGCAGCCGAGGCGCTCCCGGTAGCGGAACTTGGAAAGGTGTCACTGATATGGTGGGAATGGCGGGATGTTGAGATAGCGGATGGCGTGATGAGGAGCCGGCCCTCACGAGCCCTCGGGACTGGAGCCTCGGGAGGCTCGGGGCCTGAGGTTCCTCGAGGCCATCTCCATCTCTGCCGGGACCGCGCGTTGCTTGACCTCCTGAGCCTCAGGCACTCCTCGGCCAGGCGTGATGGGCGGCAACCGCGTTCGGCAGGCCGAAGGAATCTGACGTAGGCTGTGAGGTGGACCCTCGCGGCGCCCCCCGTGAGGCGAGGCGCTCTGAGGCAGCTGACCCGGTTGAGCCTGGTATGTCGATGCAGATTAGCAGCCCTAGCATCCTCGCTGGATGTGGGGCCACGCAGCGAGCAAGCGGCAGGCAGTGGCGCATGACTCTTGACTCTGTAGCTCTGGGTGTTCCTCATGATGAACTCCCGAGGGTTTGGCCGTCCTTGCCTCATGCCTTCGAGGGAAAGCGTGCCTTGAAGCACGCCTCAAGTGGTGCAGGCGCCTCTCGTGACTCCGGCTAGGTCGATGGCTCGCCATGAAAGAGCCCCGAGCCCCTTTGAGGAGGGCACGGTAGCGCCTTCCTGTCTTGACAGAGGGTGGCGCCCTTGAGCGGGCACGTGTCCTGTTGCCACGCCCTCGAGGTGCCTTCCCAGCGAGGGCTTGGACCAGTGAGCTTTCTTCTTCTTAGGGATCACCTCGGGAAGTCTCCCGCTCCTGTGATCTGGGTCTTTGATTGCTGCAGCTTGGAAGGCACACTCAAGAGAGCACTGCTGCATCCCTTTCCTCACAAAGCACTGTGATGACTCCTCCGCTTCACGGCATCTTGAGGACATTGTAGCCATGGTGAGTCAACGCCATGAACTTGGCCAGCTGGGTACCGAGGATGGCATTGTATGGCGAGCGAATATGAGCGACGTCGAAGTCGATGAGCTCGGTGCGGTAGTTGTTGCGCTGTCAGAAGGTGACAGAAGGCGAACTTGCCCTATCGGGGCGGTGGAGCCATCGGTGACTCTGAGAAAGGCAGTCGGCTGAAGCTGATCGTATGGCACTTGGAGATCGTTGAGCGTCTCGACGGATAGGGCGTTGAGTCCGCTCCGCCATCGATGAGGTCTGGTGACTTACGTTGCCGATGGTGGTGAGCAAAGCATGGGGAGGACTCCGGCCGTTGCAAGACTTGAGCTGATCCGCTGAGCTGAGCGTGATGGCGCCACGGCGACCACCTAAGAGGGTGTGTGGCCTCGGCACTGGGGAGGACTGCATTCACCTCACGAGCAAACTGCTTGAAGATCTGTTGAGAGGCTGGGGCTGGCGCCACCCGGGATCAAGCGATCGCGCAGCTCACAGAAGCCCCCAGCCCCCTTGTCCTAATGATTGTCTTCTACCTCCTTGGCGGCTGCGGCAGAGGTGGGAGCCATGCGTTGCCTTGAGGGCGGTCCTCACGAGGCTGGTCCCTCCAACCTCCCTCGCGAGGCTGGTCACCTTAGCAGTCATGCGAGTCTGTCACGCCATCCTTGGTGAGGGCCACAGTCTTCCCAGCGTCTGCGCCTCTTCCTCCTCCTCGGCCATAGCCCGATCATTGCGCTCGGGCGTCGGCCATCATACTCTCTTGCAGTCCTGAGCTCCGGCATTCGTTGGTGTTGTGGGTGTGGAGGTCGTGGTATCGCAGTCCGGCCTTTGGATGACTCGGGCTGATCCTGCCTCGCTTGGTGTCTAGTTGACGCGATGACACGGCAGCCCCCTGCGCTTCACGTCCTTGGCCTTGGGCTTCTTCTCTACGGATCGGCGGCGGAAGCTCGAGGAGGAGAGGCGCCCTTCCTCGACCTGGCGCATTTAGTGCCAAGTTGAACAGCTCGAGGAGGTGCAGGTCTTCATGCATTTCTAGCTCCTCCTTCATCTTGGCGTCCGCGCGCCATCGGAGAAGGCTGAGATGATGGCTTCCTCGATCACCTTAGGGGTTTTGAGGCGAGGCGTTGTTGAAGCGCTGGATGTACTTCTGAGGTCACTCCTGGCTGCTGCTTGTTGCGGCGCATATCGCTCCACGGCCGGAGGCGATGCGAATGCCTTGGAAGTTGGCGATAAGCGGGTGCGCATCTCGTCGAGGAGGAGATCGTGCAGGGAGCCGAGTTTAGGAGCCAGGTTCGGGCTCCGTCCTTGAACGCCATGGGGAACCAATTCGCCATGACCTTTTACCGTCCCGTTGGCGGCCGATGCCCAGCTCGTGAGCTGAAGGAACTCTCTTGGTCGGTAGTGCCGTTATAGCGAGGAGGCAGGTCGGCTTGAACTTGCGGGCCATGCGGCGCTGCGTAGCTTCGGCGGTGAAAGCGCGCACCTGCGTACCCAGGGCTCTCTCTGTCACGGAGCTTGCTCTTGTGGATTCAGCGCGCATTTGCTGGGAGCAGCGGGTCTTGACGCGGTGGTCTTTGGAGGCGTGATCGCGGCGCTCCGGTGCGGGGAGCACGCGAGCACCTTCTTGGGGATGAGGAATCTCCTGGCAGCTCCTTTCTTGCTGCGAGGGCGCCGGACGCGGAGGGTCTCGGCCCGGGGCCACATGCCTTGGAGCCAGGGCGCCTTCTTCGGGAGGAGGTGGCGGGGGCACCTCCGGTTCCCTGCCTCCCGCGCGGGGTGAAGGGCGAGGCAATGAGAGGGAAGGCACGGGGGAGCCCCCTGCGGCGCGGACGAGCTCGGCGACGTGGTCGAGCCACTCCTCGTAGACATCGTCGACAGGGCGGTAGCGCAGGAGCTCGTTCGCCGCGATGAGCGCGGCTCGAGCCTCCGTGGGGCCGCGATCTTGGCTGGGACGAAAGAACCAGCAGAGGCGGCGAAGGAGTAGCGGTGTGGCCTTCTCGCCTCACCGATGGATCAGAGGGCGAGGCTGCTGCTCGTTCCCCGCCGGGCGAGTGGCAGCGTTGGCGGCTGGCGGCGAGGAGCAACAGGGGTGTCGCGCGGCCGGGGCCGTCTGGGCGACTCGGCGGCGAGAGCAGCCCGATGCTTGCAGCGAACTTCGGCGAGCATCAGCCATGGACCGACGGAAGATCACCGCGACCAGCGGAAGAAGCTTCCGGCGCACCTCTACCTGTGCGCCAAATGTCGGTTCGGGTTCGGCAGACCCTTGAGTTGAACACTGTCGGGGAGAGCTGATCGTGTCCCACGAGCACCCTACGGGACTGGGTCCCTTGTGGTTCTGGAGGGGGGCGGAGATTGCACAAAAGCGGATCGAGGTGATGCACACGGCGGATTTACCCAGCCGAGCTCTCCGGAGATAATACTCCTCTGCTGCTGTGGATTATCTTGTGTTCTTGCTAGGGAGCAATAGGAGCTACAAGACCTAGCTTTGAGTGTGGTTTCAGTATGAATATGATGAACTAAGCCGGGGCGGGGCCGAACCCTTTCTCGTTGCCCTTGGGCCTCCTTTTATAGGCACAAGGGGTCACCACATGTGGCAAGTAGACAAGGGTATAATGGTAAAAACATAGGTTGGTACACGCTTTATGCAGTGTACAGTAATCTATACCTAACTCTCGGCGGCAAGGGACAAGAGTCATCAATGCCGTCTCGATCGCCGAACAGATTAACGAGGACCGTCAAGTGCGCCTCCGTTTGCCACGATGGTAGCTTGTCGGCGCCGCTTATCGCTGCTCCGGCTGGCTGCACAGCCCGTCGACCGGCGTGCTTGAGAGAGCCCGTGGTGACACGTTGGCGGGTGAGCTGGAAGCGGAGATGAAGAGAGGTTGCCGCCCGGCAAGCGCCTTGCCGCTGCAGGAACCTTGTCGCGCAGGGGGGCTCGGCGCCCACAAGCCTTCCGGCAAGCTCCTCTTGCGGGGCCTTGCTTCCTTCGCATACTGAGTGGCCTTCGGCAAGCTCCTCTTGCCGGGTCTTGCTTACTTTGTTCTAGAATGGCTCCAAAGGAGCCTTTGAGGAGCTTAGCGGTCGTCGGGCCAGCCCTGCCATGGGCGCTGCAACTGTCCGTGCGAGTTCGGGATACTAGGGTACCCTACTCTAGTACACCAGCAGGAGCCCCAGACTGGGCCACTGCGGCGCCAAGCTCTGTTGGGCCAGGCCCAAAACAGTGCACGGGCACGCGTGGTCTTGATTACGCCGTTATTTGCCTTGGACCCACCACGTCTCACACGAACGGCACGCACCGGACGTGGCGTCGTGGGGGAGATCGTGGGGCTTTCTTTAATGGGAAAAATCGGAACGCCCGTCCCCTCTCCCCTTTATAAGCGGGGGAACAGAGGCAGGATGCCCACTTTCCCTTGCTGTCACATCAGGAACCCCCGCCGCTTTCCCCTTCCTTCTCGAGCCCAAAGAGAGCGACGCTCCGCCCCCTCCAATGCCACCGGTGCCACCAACGCCGTCGGCTTCCTCCACCACCACTCCCTATGGCTCCGAAGGCCGATAAGGAAAAAGCGTGAAATCGGAGGCGCCTTGGCTCGCTGGCGCCTTGGAAGAGCAGGCCCTCTTTGATCCCTTGCTCAGCAGGAAGGAGTTATGGAGCTGTACTACCTCTTATGGTGGCGGTGACCCGGGCGCACCAGCGCACGAGGGTCATCTCCGCCGCCACATCTCTAAGGTCTCCATGGTACCCTTCTTCGCGATTTTCTTACAGTGCGGGCTCTGCCTTTTCTCAATTCTTCTGCGATGTCATGAACACATATGGCCTCCGCCTCCTTGACTTCACCCCAACGCCATCCTTACCATGGCGTTTCGCACATCTCACGAGAACTTTGTCGGGTCCACCCAAGCGTCGCACTCTTCCGCCACTACTTCTCACCCGTGTAGAGAGAGAGCCGCTTGCGGAGGAATTGCATGGACCTCTAGGATCGGCAAGAAGGCGTGTCTTGGCGGAGAGTTGCGCAGCAAGTGGGAGGAGTGGAGGGCCGACGGTGCTGGATCTTAGAGGAGGAGCCACAGCCTTTTTACTGCCTGCGCAAGACCCCCATCGTTCAGCGGACAGCGATTGGAGCAACTTGGCGCCGAGGGCGACAAGTTGAAGATTGCCACGACTAGGATTTTGCGTCTCGGCAAGCAGGCCTTACCGTAGGAGCAGTTGGCGCGGACTTCCTTCGCCGCCGCATTGCGCCCTTGCAGGGAGAAAGGAGGCCCGCTTTGGGAATTCGAACGCGGCGGATATCATGAGGCTGCGCCCAGGTCTGAATTGGAATTTCACTACCTTGGAGCTTGGCGGCATGCTGCGGGGCTGTTCAAGCTCAAGCGGATAACCTGGATGGTGCATGTTGCGAGGGGAGTTGTGCCCTTGTGCAACAACTCGTCGCTTGATAGCATCCGCGCGATAATGCCGCCAGCGATTCCCATGGGATCGTTCCAACAGCGAGAACCCGCCGATGACATAGTGCAGCAGTTCTTCGACAACTTGGTTGAAGTGCCGATCGCGCCCGGCGAGAAGAGGCGGCTCACCCGCGACACCATCTGCTCGGAGATGGCGCGACGCCACAAGGTTGGAGGAGGCTGCGAGGCTGCTGCCGCCGGCGCGTTTGGGTTCACTTTGCCGAGGAGGCAGAGAGGGCGGCGGCAAGCCTTGCCGACCAAGAAGAGTTCGTCGGAGAGGAGGAGCAGACCGAGCCCGTCAACGACCCAAGTGAGCCTGCCGGGGGCGCCTCTCCTCCGCCGTCAAGTAGCTTGCCGCGGGAGGAGCTCGCTGCCCCGCCAAGGAGACGTCTCCGGAAGACCGGAGAAGTGGCGGGGAGCATACGGTCCAACAACCGCCTCGCCGCGACGCGCGCTCCACCGCGGCAAATCTTTGTTGCCAGCGGAGCGCCTCATTCCGCCTTGACAGCAGGCGCAGGGCCTTCTGGAATCGCGGCCCCTGCATCCGCCAAGCGTCAGAGGGAGTCTTCTTCCCCAATCCGTCGCGTCGGAGCAGAGTTTGATCTCTCCACCCTCAGCTCCGAGGAAGAAGAGGAAGAGTAAGATCTTGTCGCTGCTATTTGTAATCTCCCAATTTATTGCTTTATCTTATATCCGATGGTTCCACTCTGAACTTTCTTCTTGGAGACGTTGGCTCGAGAGCGCCAAGAGGGCCAAGACGCCGGTGGTTGTCGTCTCGGATGACTTCAGAGCAACAGGGGCACGTCAGGACTCCTTGCCGGATCCGCAACCCTTCATGAGCAGCCCCAAGACAGCCCCAGCCGTAAGTGTACGGTATGCTTCTCGTGGTTAGCGGCGCAGGTGCTTTTCCGTTACTGATATCTGGTTTGTTGGATTTTGTAGGAGCAGAGCAGCCACATCATGGAGCACCGGAGGCTACTCCTGAGGTCCAGCCTCATCAGGAGGCCCCGGAGGTCACTCCTGAAATTCTGCTTGCTTCAACTATGCCACCAAGGGAGAATTCTCCGCCAAGGGAGTGCTCTCCAGCAAGGGAGGCCTCTCCGACAAGGGGAGCCTCCCCAACAAGGGTTGGCGCCGATGACCCTCCGGTGGTGGAGACCGCGGCAACAGACCCCACTGCAGGTAGTCTTCTTGTTTGATAGTTTCCCTTGGGTTCTTTTCTCCCGTTTTTCTCTTCGAATATCTGCTTGATTTGTGCTTTCTTCTTGACCATCAGATCCATCTGCCGGAGATCCGATGAAACCGAGGCCGCCGGGCGAGAAGACGCCATGGCGACAATGTCGACGCTGCCAACATGGAGGAGGAGGCAGGCCGACGGGCCGGGCCCGAGGAGGCTGCAGGGGGCGGGCGCAGAGGTCTGGGGAGGAATCTGGCGATCGACCGACGGCCCGGAGGCGCGAGGCGCCAGGCGCTGCACCGACCGCCGATCCCCGGCCACCGATGCACTTTTGACTCGAGGAGCCCCAGCCCGGCGCCTACCAAGGCGGTGAGGTGTCTTCATCAAGCTCCCATGGGCATCAAGCTCGTGGCACCGGCGAAGGGGAGACCTTCGATGTGGAACTGCTTGCCTCCGCGGGCTGTCGCTGGTTGATGCCCCGAGCAGCAGCGATGGTGAGCCCGAGGAGGAGCAGCTGCTAAGGAGGTTCTTTGTCGCTCTACCACGCCCGACAAGCCAAACTGGAGTCTGTGGAGGCGCTTGTCGCGGCGGGAGCTGATTTGGGAGAAGCGGAAGAGCTCCGCGCGCCAACAAAGAAACTCCGGGATATAAGCGGGCGCGGGAGCAGCTTGCTTGAGGAGCGCACGGCCTTCATCTTGGAGAAGAGGCGAGGTCAAGAGCAGCAGAGGCTCGCCGGGCAGAAGCTCTCCGCTCGAGAAGGTGAGTGGCGCAGCGGAAGATCAACCTCGACAGCTTTGAGGAAGATCTCGCCGCGCTTGTGAGCAAGCGATTGGCGGGCCACTTCAGAGGCAAAGGATCTGCTGCGGCTGCCGAGGCCGCCAAGAGGGAATTGGAGACGAGGTGGCTCAGCTGGAGTCCACCTCCGTAAGAGTGCCGAGGAGGTCGCCGGGTTGAAGCGCGGCGTGAGAAGGACGCTTACACCTCGGCGCAGCTACAAGGTCGCTTTTGCTGAAAAGATCAAAGAGCTCGATGCGCCAAGGACTCAAAGGCGGATCTCGAGCTGAAATTGACCACCTTGACGGAGACGTTGAGCGGCGCCAAGGAGCGGGAAACAGGCCTCTTTGGAAAAGATCAAGGCCACCGAGGAGTTCTTGTCGAATCTTGTGACCGCCAGAATAATCTTCGAGACATCATAATGCATTGGACAGAAGGTCTTGTGGATACCGCCGCCGGCATCCATAAGGAGCTGATGGAGTTGGGGATGACGGACCTTGGATACTCCACTGACGAGAAACTCCAACCCAGCGTCAAGCTCAGCCTATTCTTCAAAGGCGTGTTGGCGGGTATCCAGCGGCTCCGGGAAGAGGTTCCGAAGCAACTGGCGGAGGAATCACGCCAAGTCTGCGCCGAGGCTCTCCAGAAGGTGTTGATGAAGGTGGCCTTCCGCAACCCAAAGGTCGACTTCACAAAAGCCCTCAAGTCCTGCCTCCATCTGCCGATGTTGAAGCGCTCAAGGCCCTTGTCGCACCCATTGTGGACGGGGTGAGCGGAGTTAAGAGGCTCGAGGCGACATCAGCGTGGATTAGGCCGCCAAGTCTATCTTTCTCTTGTCGTTGTAGATCATGTTTAGGAAAAAAGTCTATTAGATCTATGACAAGTCATTATGTAATATACACTATCTTAGGCAATCGAATGCAATGTTATTTCCTTCACTCGATTTCTTCCCTTGTATGTTACTGCCCTCGCTTTTAGAAACTTGCTGTCTGAGCACCCTTGCCCTTGGCCTTGAGTCTTGGAACTTCAGCAGCCTCTTTGGCGAGGTCGCTACCGACAAGCAACCTTGTCGCGGACTAGCCGCAGCTCACTTAAGTTGTTGAGCGGACTCGAAACAAAGTAAGGGCGCGACCAGTCACGATTTGGTTCCTCCGTGCACAGGTTTTCCATACAAAGTACTATCGTTCGAGGAAGATAACTTAAAAATTTAAAACTGGTCGTTTAAACTTAGCAACTTAGCTTTTCTGTTGTCCATTTTCCGGCAAGGCGACAGTTCCTCGAGCGACGCTTGGCGGCTCACACCATTATCTCTGTCTCACACCATTATCTCCTCCTCCCCCCCCCCCCCGGTTAACTTGTGGGTGGATGAACCTTCTTCTTGTTTGAGAAGAAAGAAGAGAAAATAAAGTTATGGAGCCTAATGGCTCGTCATCGCTTACCGGGTGCGGATGCTGCACAAAATGTTAGTAAACACATGCGTATATGATTATGAAAGCATGTATTGACAAAATGTGCGCAACACATAGGCTTTACTGATGCACGGGGTCTGCGCCCGGCTTTGTACAAAGGATTACATGCAACAGTGGCAAGACTTGTACAAAAGGGTGGTTGCGGAGCAGGTTAAACAACCGCGCCTCATGGGTAAAACTTGCGAAGATGCTCTATATTCCAGGAATTGCTCACGGAAGGCCATCTTGGTCTCAAAGGCGGACAGCGCCGGGCCTAGTGACTCGCTTCACCCGATAAGGGCCTTCCCACTTGGCGTCAACTTGTTGGAATTCTTGGCGGACTGAGCGCGAAGAACAAGGTCGCCTTCCTCGAAGCTTCGGCATTAACTGCGGCTATGGTGGCGGCGCAAAGCTTGCTGGTAACGAGCAGCTCGTCTGGCAGCTGAAGGCGATCTTCCTTGAGGAGCAGCGCGTCATCTTGTCGCAGCTGCTCTTGCTCAAGCTCATCATAGCGAGCACTCGAGGTGACCCGTATACGAGTTCCGTGGGAGAACTGCCTCTGCTCCGTAGACTAGAGCAAAGGGTGTCCGGCGGTGGCTCGATTTGGCGTCGTCTGATCGACCAAAGAACCACCGGCAGCTCCTCGATCCAGTTCCTTCCGCACTTGTGCAGCCCTGTCGAAAGTTACGGTCTTGAGTCCTCGCAGCACTTCAGCGTTTGCTCTCTGTTTGACCGTTGCTTCTCGGATGAGCAGCGAAGCAAAGCAGATCTTTGCGCCAAGATCTTGGGCGTCTTGCATGAAGGTGCGACTCGTGAACTGTGTGCCGTTGTCGGTGATGATCCGGTTAGGAATCCTAAAGCGGCAAACAATTGACTCAAGAACTTGACGGTGATGTGCTGTCACCTTCCTCACTGGTTCCACTTCCGGCCACTTTGTGAACTTGTCGATTACTGACGTACAAGTATTCAAAGCCCCGACAGCTCGGGGAAGGGGCCGAGGATGTCGAGCCCCGGACCTAAAAGGGCCAGGATAAAGGGATCGTCTGGAGAGCTTGAGCTGGTTGGTGTATCTGTTTGAATGGAACCGCACGCTTCACACTTGGTTACTTGTGCACATTGCATCTGGAGGGCTTCGGCGGAAGAAACCTTGCCGGAAAGCTTTGCGGCAAGTGCTCTTCGCCAATGTGGTGACCACATATGCCTCCGTGTATCTCGCCAACAGCTTCGTCCATCTTCGGCAAATACACTTCAATTTCACACCGTTGAGTCTTCTTCTGTACAGTGTGTTGTCAACAAACTGGTACATACTTGACTGCCGGGCTACTTTTTCGGCTTCTTCTTGCTCTTCGGGAAGTTCTCCTGTCTGAAGGAAATGGACGATTTGTTGTGCCCATGTTGGAGCACGTGGCTCGACAACAAGGACTAAAGTCTCATCTATCATCGGGAACATCAACCTGCTGCAAGAACCTGCTTGGTCCGACGGACTTGATGATCCCGGCAAGCTTGCGGAGCGAAACTTGTCGGGGCGTTTGCTTCAACGATACAAACTGCAGGGTTTGTCAGACATACTGCTCCTCGGTGATACTGCGTTGGTTTTAGGGACCTTCTTGGCGGCGGCGGAGAGCTCACGGAAAGTGGTCGCCGGAAACCAATTTTCTCTTCTTGCTCATCTGTTGATGGTGTTACGGTTGGCTGGGTTAGCTTGAGCACAAAAATCCCTGGTTCCACGTGTAACTTAAGTGCGGCACATTTGGAGAGGCCATCAGCTATATCATTACGTGCTCTTGGAGCGTGTTCCATTTGCGAGCCTTCAAAGCGCTCTTCCAGCTTCCTCACTTCATTGGCGTATGCTTCCATCAGCGGACTCGATAATCTTTATTTACTTGGCGGGCGACAAGTTGCGAGTCCCCCCTGACAATGAGCTTCTTGATCCCAAGGTCCACCGCAATCCTGAGACCGGCAAGCAAGCCTTCATACTCAGCAGTATTATTTGTTGCTTGTTCCTTGGGAAAGTGCATCTGGACTATGTACTTGAGGTGCTCTCCGGTGGGTGCGATGAGCAGCACGCCGGTACCAGCGCCTTGCAGCGAGAAGGCACCGTCAAAGTACATCAGCCATTCTTTATTTGCCTCCTTGGCGGGGATGCTCGTCTCCGGAATCTCTTCATCTTGCGTTGGCGTCCACTCCGCTATGAATTCTGCCAATGCCCTGCTCTGGATAGTTGAAGTGCTTTCGAACTTGAGACCAAAGCTTGCAGTTCCAAGTGCCCACTCGACAATCTTGCTGTTGTACGGATTTTGCAATATCCTCTTGCGAAAGCGAGTGACAACTGTTATCTCGTGTGCTTGGAAGTAATGGCGCAGCTTCGTGAGGCCATGAGGAGGCGAAAAGCAGCTTTTGCACACCAGTACCTTGATCTAGCCCCTGCAGAAGGGAACCGACAAAAGTAGGTAGGCGTTGCACCATCTTTTTCGTATCTTGTCGCAACCCTGCGCTGATCTGTTCTTGTCGGGACCAGAGCTTGACGGCGGAGCCTCTTGCTTGTCGCTGGATGCGCTTGCCTTGGTTGCCGGCTCATCATCTGCCTCCCTCTCCGCTACTAACGCAGCACTAACCACTTGATTGGTTGCCGCTATATACAGCAGCAACTTCTCTTGTGGCCTAGGTGCGACAGTATTGGAGCAGATGATGGTATCTCTTCAAGTCCTGCAGCGCAGCCTCCGCCGAGTCCATTTCATTGGACCTGCCTTTTCAAAATCTTGAAAAGCGGCAGGCGCGTTCAGCAGACTTAGAGATGAACTCTTTGAGAGCAGCCACGCATAACCGGCAAGTCTCGACATCCTTGGCGTGCTTTGGTGCTTGATCTGCTCAATGGCCTTGATCTTGTCGGGATTGGCTTCAATTCCCCGCTGAGACACAAAGAACTCGAGAAGCTTGCCGGAAGGGACTCCAAACACGCACATCTCGGGGTTGAGCTTGAGGTTGATCCTGCACAGATTTGCGAATGTTTCACCCAAATCCTGAACCAGAGTCGCTCTGTCCTTCCTCTTGACCACTATATCATCCATGTAGGCTTCTACATTTCTGTGTATCTGTGGCTCAAAGGCATCGTGGACTACTCTTGCAAAAGTTGAACCAACATTCTTTAAACCGAAAGGCATCCGTACGAAGCAGTACGTGCCACATGGTGTGATGAATGCGGTTTTCTCTTCATCCTCTTACGCCATGAAGATCGATGATATCTGAGTATGCATCAAGAAAGAAAGCAGATCACATCCAGCTGTGGAGTCAACAATCTGGTCGATCGCGGCAAGGGAAATGGGTCTTTGGGACAAGCTTTGTTAATATCGGTGAAGTCAATACAAAGTCTCCATTTCCCATTAGCCTGCGATACAACTACGGATTGGCCAACAACGTGGGGTGGAGGACTCCTCGACAAGCCCTGCTGCTTCCAACTTCTTGATTTCTTCGCTATGAACTCTTGGCGCTCCTTTGCTGTTTCCTAACTTTTTGCTTGACGGGCGGCGTGAGGACAGACAGCTAGGTGGTGCTCAATTACTTTCACAGGAACACGGGGATGTCGGATGGTTGCCATGCAAAGACATCGACATTCGCCCATAGGAAAGCAACGAGCTCGCCTTCCTATTTAGGATCAAGCGTGGCACTGATGGTGAAGGTACCACCGGTGCCGTCCTCCTTGGCGGGCACCTTCTTGGTCTTTGGCGGAGCTGCCATCGTCTTGTTGCACTTGCGGTGGAGCTCGATGGTGCGTCCTCGGCGGTAGCGCAGCACTCCGAAGAGGTGCGCTTGCCGAGTGGGCAGCAGAGCTCTTGCCGGACCTGGTGGTCTTCTTCTTCCCCCCGGGAGCTTCAGCGGTAAGTGGTTTGCTATCTGTCACGGCTGCTGCATCCCGGTAAATCTTGTCGGCGCAGATAAGTGCACTTTCTTATCGCCATGGACAGAAATAGCGCTTATCGGGCGGGCATCTTGAGTAGGTTGTAAGCATAATGAGAGGCAGCCATGAACTTGGCGAGTCCGAACGACCAAGTATGCCATTGTAGGTCAATGGGAAATCGGCGGCGTCAAGCGTGACCCTCTCAGTTCTGAAGTTGAGCTCGCTGCCGAATGTTACCGCAACGTGATCTTCCTTTGGGCTTGCTCCTCCTGGGTTGATTCCTTGGAAAGTACCAGTTTCTTGAGCTGTTGTCGAGGATTTGAAGTTTCTGGAGCACTGCAGAGGAGATCAAATTCAGGCCGGCCCCGCCGTCAACCAACATCTTTGTGACCTTGAGGTTGCGGATGGTTGGTGAGACCAACATTGGCAAGCACCCGACCGTAGTGATGCGATCAGGGTGATCCTCAATGTCAAAGATGATGGGCGTGCTGGACCACTTCAGAGGTTTGCGCGACTCTATGGAGGGTTCTGCTGCATTCACCACACGCACCCATTGCTTGAGTTGGCGGTGCGAGGTATGCAGAGAAGCACCACCGTCAACACAAAGGACCTCTGTCGCCTTTTGAAACTCTTGCTCGTCTGCTTCATCGTCTTCAATGTCCTCGTCATCTTCATCTTCGTCTTCTTCCTTGTCGCGGCGCTGGGAGGTCATCACCTTGCATTGCTGCTTGGCCTTGCCTTGGCGTCCTCCCCGGCGGGTCTCTTTTTACTTCCTGCACTGCACCTTCTTGGGCTTTCTCCTTGTCTCGCCGCTCATATTCAGCTCTCTGTAGCTCAACAAGCTGCTCGACTTTCTTGCAGCTCTGGAGATCGTGGCCCTTGGTGCGGTGGATTTCTGATCTTGCTTGTTGGAGCTGTCGGGCTTGTCGGTGGCCGCCACAGCTTGGCGGTCGGCATCTCGGCAACCTCCTTGCGGAGCCACTAGCCTTGGTTTTGTTGGCTGCCCCATCCTGCGGACTGCTCGACAACTAGTACTTCTTGGTTTTCTTCCTCCTGTTGTTTCACCGTGGCTATTTCTTGCCGGGCGATCCTCTTGTCGGACTCTGCTCCCACATTCTCTCACAGGAGTCTTCTTCCTTCTTCAGCGTGCACACTTGTCGGCTGTAGGCGTGAGAGCTGTTGGCGTCTTTCACTTTGCACATCGCCATCTCCTCCTTCATCCTGCGGTTTCGTACATTACGATGAAATGCGATTACTGCAGCAGGGTGGGCGTCTGCGGGATGTTGTAGTGCACTCGATTGAATCTCTGGATGAACTTGCGCAGGACTCTCCTCATACGGGCAAGCAGGTGGAGGTCACTTTCCGGCCATGAGGCTTGTGGTCGCTGTGAAGGCGCCAACAAACTGGTGGCACAAATCTGCCCAAGAAGAAATAGAGCTGTCCGACAAGTGCATGAGCCAGGATCTGACGTTTGGCTTGAGCACCAGGGGAAAGTAGTTGGCGAGGATCTTGTCGTCTCGTCCCCCCGCGGCCTGCACCGCGATGGTGTAGATGTTGAGGAACTCCGATGGGTGTGTCCTGCCGTCATACTTCTCCGGCACATCCGGTTTGAAATTTTTCTTGTCGGGCCACCGGACTTGCCGCAGCTCACGGGTGAACGCAGGGCAACCTACAGCGTCTGATAAGTCGCTGGTTCGCTGGCGCATGCATATCGACGGTGGGCCCCGCGTTGGTCGATTGACGGCGCTTCTCTTGGCCTTCGTCTGGTTCGAGCATCTTCTTCTTGCCGTTCTCGGAGAACTTGGCGCTGGTCGCGACGAGCTCGCGGATCCGACGACGCTGTGGAGTCGCTGTCGAGGTGGATCCGGCGAGTCGGCGATCTTGGCCTTCGGGAAGGTGAGTGCATGGTGGGTGCACCCCCGCAAGTCTCGTCGCCATCGGCTCGCGCCTTGTCGCCTCGCCGCGGCTGCGAAGCACTCGGTTGCCGCAGGACGTCGCTGTTGGCGAAGCCGATGAGACTCTGAATTGTGGCCCTCCATTCGTCGACCTTATCGGCCGTTGGAGGGTAATCTAGAAGTAACTAAGCTCTTGCCAAGGCTTCCGCTGGTGTGGTTGGTGGCAACAGCGTACGGAGCGAAGAACGGGATGTGCTCGGACTCCTAACCAAGTTAGGAGGAGCAGCATCCATGGCAAGCCGTACTCCACTCGTCCGCATCTTTGGGGTGCATGCGGGTCTCGAGGGCCTCGGGATCCCCAGCTTGGCCTTGGTCCAACGAGCGTATGGTGCCGCGATCTTCACGGCGCTATGCATCTCGCGCCTCTGAGAGGGACGCGGTGAAGATTCGGACGCCGACGCCTGCGCTGCCTTGTCTTTGGACCTGGCAGCGTTGTGGGCTCTCTCGTCGACGCCTTTTCCTCCGCCAGCGTTTCCCCCACCACCTGACAGCTCCGGTGGTGGTGGGTTCGACGCGGACGGCTCTGCTGCTGCCGAAGACTTCTTCTTCGGCGCCATGTTGACGAAGTTGCTCGTGTGACCGCTGGATCGGGTTCACACAGCCTCGACACCCCCTACCTGGCGCGCCAAAGATGTCGGGGGAGAGCTGATCGTGTCCCACGAGCACCTACGGGACCTGGGTCCCTTGTGGTTCGGAGGGGGGCGGAGATTGCACAAAGAGCGGATCGAGGCGATGCACACGAGCGGATTTACCCAGCTTCGGAGCTCTCCGGAGAGATAATACTCCTACTGCTGCTTTGTGGATTATCTTGTGTTCTTGCTAGGGAGCAATAGGAGCTACAAGACCTAGCCTAAGTGTGGTTTCGTATGAATATGATGAACTAAGCCGGAGCGGGGCCGAACCCTTTCTACGTTGCCCTTGGGCCTCCTTTTATAGGCACAAGGGGTCACCACATGTGGCAAGTAGACAAGGGTATAATGCTAAAAACATAGGTTGGTACACCGCTTTGTACAGTGTACAGTAATCTATACCTAACTCTGACGGCAAGGGACAAGAGTCATCAATGCCCGTCTCAGTCGCCCGAACAGTGTAACAGGGACCGTCAAGTGCGCCTCCGTTTGCCACGATGGTAGCTTGTCAGCGCCGCTTATCGCTGCTCCCCGCTGGCTGCACAGCCCGTCGACACGCGTGCTTGAGAGAGCCCCGTGGTGACACGTTGGCGGGTGAGCTGGAGCGGAGATGAAGAGAGGTTGCCTGCCCCGACAAGCGCCTTGCCGCGGCAGGAACCTTGTCGCGCTTGGGGGCTCGGCGCCCACCAAGCCTTCCCGGCAAGCTCCTCTTGCCGGGGACTTGCTTCCTTCGCGCCCTGAGTGGCCTTCCCGGCAAGCTCCTCTTGCCGCGGTCTTGCTTACTTTGTTCTTGAATGGCTCCAAAGGAGCCACTGAGGAGCTTGGCGGTCGTCAGGCCAGCCCTGCCGCGGGGCGCTGCAACTGTCCGTGCACAAGTTCGGGATACTAGGGTACCCCTACTCTAGTACACCGACAAACACTGGGGTGCGCACGGAGATCTTTCCCCTACCAGCTTACGCGTTAATGGTCTGCGAGGGATCTAAAACTAAGAACGATGAACAGCACAAGAGACACGCGGTTTATACTGGTTCGGGCCACCGTTGTGGTGTAATACCCTACTCCAGTGTGTGGTGTGGTGGATTGCCTCAGGGGCTGATGATGAACAGTACAAAGGAAGAACAGCCTCGCGAGGGGCTGTTCTTGAGCTGGTGCGATGGACTGCTTGGGTGAGTCCAGTTGCTTCTCTCTTTCTTTCTAGTTCTCCCTATTCTGATTGTTCTCCTTTCGTCTCTCTGGTAGGTTCGACCTCTCTCTCTCTCTCTCTCTGTGGTGGCTAGTCCTATTTATAGAGGAAGGCCCTAGGCCTCTTCCCAGATAATGAGCGGGAAGGGCGCCAACAATTGGCCATTTTGAAGGGGAACATCTAGTACACTTATCCTGACTAAAGTTGGTCTTGGCTGCCAAAGGCTCGGCGGTGACGCCGTCCCGGCTCCACGATGACCTCCTTCCTGCCGCTCTGCTGGTCTTGGTCTTGTTGCACCGAAGAGGTAACCTTTTCCTGATGCCTTGGCCTGTGCTTGCCTCCTTTGCACCAAAGGGGGAATGAGGACACTGTGCAGGCTGGCACCCGCTTGGCGCCCGCCTGATCTTGATCGTCATGGCTTGCGTCACGGGGCACCCTCATGAGGTACCCTGCCTTGATCTCTCCGCCTCCTCGTGAGCCTGCCTGACGAGGCTGCTCCTGAGGAAGGTTCCTGTCGTCCGCCCCGCGAGGCTTCGCTCCTCGCGAGGGTCTTGAGCTTGAGCTGATGAAGCTGGGGCTGGGGCCCCCCTTGAGCCACGCCGCAGGCCGCAGCAGCAAGTCAGGGACCCCGTTGCCCTGAACACCGACAAGAAGCCCCCTCCCTTGGCCGCCCCTCTAGATCTCATCTAGAGGGGTGCCCTTCCCCTTCCCCTATAAATAGAGGCGAGGGAGGCTGCAAACAACATCCAAGGCGCAGCCCTCCCTCCCAACACCTCTCCTCCTTCGTTAAGAGCTTGGCGAAGCCCTGCCGAATCTCGCCACTCCATCACCACCACGCCGTCGTGCTGCTGTTGGAGCTCTCTTCCTCAACCTCTCCCTCCTCCTTGCTGGATCAAGGCGCGGAGGCGTCTCCGCTCCGTACGTTTGTTGAACGCGGAGATGCCGTCCGTTCGGCGCTAGGATCATCGGTGATTTGGATCACGACAAGTACGACTCCATCAACCCCGTTCTCTTGAACGCTTCCGCTCGCGATCTACAAGGGTATGTAGATGCACTCCTCTCTCTCGTTGCTAGATGACTCCATAGATTGATCTTGGTGATGCGTAGAAATTTTTTATTTTCTGCAACGATCCCCAACACTAGGTACTAGCTATGGACCTGTAGGTCTATGGTGAACTACTCACGCATCATTGGAAGGCGGCAAGGATGATGTAGAAGCCCTCCGTGATAGATTCCCCCTCCGGCAGAATACCAGAAAAGGCCTCCAGATGGGATCACGGAAGAACAGAAACTTACAATGGTGGAAAAAGGGTTTCAAGTGGCTCTCTAGGGGTTTTCCAATATTTGAGAGATTACAGAAGTGGAATTAGGTCAGACCCAGCCTCGTGGGGTCGTCAAGGTCACAGGGCATGGCCCCCCTTGGCGCGCCCTATTGCCTTGCCGTCTTCTGGTTTGTCGTATGGTCTCCTCCCGAAGCTTCTAGGGTCTCTCTTGTCCAGAAAAAATCATCAAAAAGTTTCATAGTGTTTGGACTCCATTTGGTACCAATTTTCTGGAAAACCAAAAACAAGCAGAAACAGCAACTGACACTAGGCACTGGGTTAATAGGTTAGTCCAAAAAATGATATAAAATAGCACAAAAAGGATATAAAGTATCCAAGGTTGATAAAATAATAGCATGAAACAATAAAAAATTATAGATACATCGGAGACGTATTCGTGACCCTGGGTTATCGAACCCCCAAGAGGAAGGTCCCCTTGAAGTTAGGGTCTCTAGCAAGCTTTTGTTAAAGAAACAATTCCAGCTTTTGACCAGATAAAAATCAAACAACCTTGAGTTGAACACCTATAGTAAAAAATAGGTAAAGGTATGAGGTGTTAATGCTTACAACCATGTATTTATGTTTGGACCAAATATGATCTTAATTTATGCGCTGGAAGTCACCCATTGAGATGTGCTTGATACGAACCGAACTGGGGATGTGTCCAAATTACATCATGAACGGCACGCGTGCTGCATCAAGAATCAGTTATCCAACCGAAGGCCCTATCCGTCTCGCGGGGTTGCCTCGATAATTACGATTATAATAACCTGAGAAGAGCTTTGGGCATTTAATGACTACACATCTTGAATCCCAGAGATAGGATCCATGTTATCGTACTGAACCCTTCTATCATTGGTGTTCAGAATAACACTTCATGGTCTCCCTTCTCTTAACCTCTTTGCGGCTCGCTCTCCATGATCCTTTGGTACATGTAGGGATGAAGAACGCATATGAGACAAGAGACATCTACAGAAATTTTTTATTTCACACATATGGGACGTTAGTTCAAAGCACTTCCATTGATCCCCACAACAAATACAGAGGGTTGCAAGGCTCTTGCCTCAACCCATACCTTACCGAACTACTCACACATGGAGATCGGGTCACACGGAGAACACATTGAAGAACACATCATGAAGATTGATTTGGTAATATGTCTTACAACGGATGCCATGTGCGATGCACGATTACAAGTATGATCTAGGGGAAGGAGAACTATGGTGGTGATGGTGGTTATGGAGATGGAAATGGTGGCAGCTAGGGTTGATGGAGGTGGATGAAGATGACCCTGCTCTGGCTTCTCTCGCAGATGTTCTGTTGACATTTCGGCCTCGACCCCTTTATAGAAGTTGTTTAGGTGGACGAGAGGCCTTAGTTTCCATGCCATACGATCGCTCATGCAAGCGGTCATGGTCGCATGGAACACCGTCTTTGGTGATGTTTCTTCTAGTGGGCCTCCTCCTGATTCCTTCTATCTCGTCCTTCACTCCTTTCCATGTTCACACTTGATTTCGTCCATATTTAGCCCAATTCCTATGGAAACACAACAAAGAGAGGATTTGAGGAATCCTATGCATTCATTAGTCATTAGTGGCAATATCAGAGCGAATATCTTGATTTAATTGAAATGTCTTAGTTTAAACAAAGGGTAAATGAGCGTAAAAATGTCGCTCATCAGGGTGCGGGATTTTAGGGGGTGTTTGGGGGTTTTGAGAGAGTTTCAGCGGTTAGGGTTGAGCATAAGTAATTTAAAAATATATAAAACTTGCACTCATCATCGTTTTATGTGACTAAGTTGCTAGGGAAAATGAGAAACTTGGTCTACAGATATTTTCAAGAAAAACTCTTCACATAACTTAGCTATCACGGACGTGGTTGTGGATTTTTTTTAAGGGAAATGGGCTAGGGTTCAGAGTTAAGGTTGGCATAGTTTCTCCAAAGGATCACATATTGGGCATGGACCCTATATTTGCACACTATATGTCAAGAATTTTTTTAGGCTCATTTAGAGAAGGTTAAAAACTGATTAGAAATGGGGTTGTTTACCCTAGCTTTGGAGCAAATTTTTCATGACTATGAGTTTTACTTCACAAAAGTGCTCGAACTCATTACCTAATGTGCATAAAAGTTGAGAATGCATTGGAATAGCAATACACATCAAAGTACAAATTTGAAAACGGCTCAAATTTTAAATCTGGCCCACAAAGAAGCACATAAAAGTTGAGATTCCAACTTTTTTGTTACAAAAGTAAATAAATCATTTTTAAAGTTCTAAAAATGTTTTTTTTCTGAAGTAAGTACCACAGATAAGATTCAAAATTGAACTTTTGCAATTTTCACATGAAATAAACCATATTGGAGGCCTAGTGCCAAAAGATTTTGAATTTTTGAGATTTTTTTCTATATTCCATTGATTATATGAATTTTTGGACATTTAAAAAAGTAATTCATAACTAAACTGCAAGTGTGTTATAGTTTGGTCCAAAGAATTAGAAAAAATCATTTCAAATACTCAAATGTTAAAGGTGGAATGCGATGATTTCTTAAAAAAGGATTGCATTTTTTGAATCTTTTTCATTTTCTTTCATTTACTTTGTGTGAAAATTGAAAAGGTACAGTCCTTCATCTTATTTGTGCTACTTGTTTTTACAAAAAAAAACACTCTTTTGACACTTAAAAATGATTTTTGTATTTTGATTTTTGGAAACTCCCTCTTTTCGAAACTTTACTTTTAGTCTTCTTTTTCTTAATGAAAGTTCACTGAATTTTTTTAACAAGTTTTATTAAATCTTGACATCAAACAAGGATTATAGACATTTTTCTTATCGGAGTAGGACCAACAGGCAATGAATTAGGAATTTCTAAAGATATCCAATATATATACATCGAATTTGTATTTACATCTATGATCACAGATAAGCTTCATGTAAAATTATGAAACTTGTCCATTAAATAGGCCTGAATATAAGATGAATTTAGGAAATTGAATCAACTGAACTTGATTTCAAATGAATATTTTATGGATTTCTGAATTTGACTTGAAATTAAAAAGGTATTCGACACTGTTCACACTTAAAACTTGCACTGAGCAGGCTAGCCCAATTACTTCAAACCCACACTAAGCAGCAGTTAAGTTGGTATGCAAACATGTTGCACTAGCTCGGCCCAGATTTGCATCCACATGTGGAGAGGCGATGTTGATGGCTCACTTTTGAAGTGCGCCTCTCGTCGCACGTGCTGACGAGGTCAAACCCTAAATGGGATGAGAGCGAGAAAGATAGTGACCTGCCTAGGCCCCACCTGTCATAAGTTGGCTCTTCCCCACCTGTCGATATATGATGCGGCCCCACTAGTCAGGAGGTAACGATCAAAGGCTTTGACTAGATGACAGTGCAATGTTCGGGCTTTCATGAGCAGGTGGTGGAGGGGGAGGGGAAGAGTGAGCAAAGTTACTTAGCTTGGGCAAAACTGAGTATAATTGAGGAATCGAGGGCACAAAAAAAGAAATCCCTTGAAACTATTAAAGGAAAAAAGAACCACTTGCTGATGGAGTTGGAAAATGTCCTGCTGTAATTGATAAATTGGAGGAAGTTATAAATGTCTTGGGTTCAACTTTTTCTTCCATAAAAACTAGTGGAAAGTTTCTACAAGTAAGAATTTGAAATTTACTCATGTGTCTAAGGTTCCTTGAAACACGAGTGCTTCTCCTAGTAATGAGAAGGGAGATTTAAAGATGCTAAGTGTTCACCGTACTTTTAGAAAGATAAAAAGGAGCCCATCTATGACACTAAAATTTTGAACTTTCTGACTAGGAGTGTTATGATTAATAGAATGTTTGCTAATACTCCTAAGAAATCAAGTTGCTATATTGAGGAGTTGCATGATGATAAAACCTGGTGGATTTGCATTATGCCTAGCTAGAGGGCATTAAACAATAGCGCTTGTTGGGAGGCAACCCAATATGCATCTCTATATTTTTTTTATGTTTAGTGGATCTACATAATTATTCCTATTGTAGTAATTATGTTTGTATATTTTCTTTTTATTTTTTCCCAAGTTAAGCCTTTGGTATGTTGCAAATGCATGTTCATTAAGGTTCTGTACAGAAACAAAAACTTTTTGCCTGATATTTGATTTTTTTCGGAACATGATATAATCCTAAAAGTTTTACACAGTGTTGTATTACAAACTCTCTGTCAAGTAATAATTTTTCAGAGCTTTTGGAGTTACAGAAGTATGGCTATGTTCTTTTTTTATATAGATTATTGTTATGCTTTCTTTGACTGCTTGTGTTAGAGTTTCCATGCCCTATATTGGGGGTATAAATTGTGGAAATGATAGGATATAGTAGCCATTATTTGGAAATTAATATGCATCTTGTCTTGTCAGTACATGATTGGGAGATTTATTTTTTATATTTACTAACCTATCTCATAATTATTTTAAGTTTTGTGTGGATGAAGTTTTTAAGATCATTGGGAGACAACAATATGCGATGAACAAGAAGCGGTAAGAGACTAAGCTTGGGATGCGCATGTCACCCCAAGGTAATATTCAAGTAAGACTCAAGCATCTGTGATGCCCCGAAAGGCATCCCCTCTTTCGTCATCAACAATTATCAGTATGTCTTGATTGGACCTAAATTTTTCTTTGTCCACATGATATGTGTTTGGCTTGGAGCGTCTTTTGCTTTTATTTTATATTAGTTTGCTGGTCATTACAATCGTCATGTTCTTGTCACACTATTTTAAGAGACACACACATTGGTCAATTATTCATAGAATGCTCATTAATGTTCACTTATATCTCTCTAAGTTGAGGCATTGCTCTTGTACTTAAGTTATATCTATTTGAGTTGAGGCATTGCTCTTGTACTTCACTATACTTGTTTGGGCACGATGATATGTTTTTATAGAAAAGATTAGGACTCTCTTGCCTCGCTTATATCCTTTTAGAGAGTTGAATAGTAATTGGTAATTTGCATTGAATTATGTGTTGGTCCAAAAAATAATAGGCATGTAGAAGTGGTATAATAAAAACTTGCATGAAACTTATAGATCAATTGAACTAGATAATCGGGTTCCTTACAATGATTTTGAGATAGTGAGTGTGTCATGGATTTCTCACGGCATATGTCCTAGTGTGAGGACTTGTCATGAGGCCAACGCAACTCGGTAGTAGCTTGAGAGGGGTTGATCGGGACGAGAGATGTGTGTAGATCGTCGAAGCGGATTAGCACACGAGACAAGATTTATACAGCTTCGGGCCCCGGGAAACATCATCCAGTAAAAACCCTACATGTTGTTTGTGGCTAGGTCTTATTCATATGCTCATGAGGGAGTTGTTGTATAAGCCGGCTCTCCTCTAGTTGTATCTAGCCCTCAGGATTATCTCGCCCCTTCTTCGGGTGCCCTGCCCCTCCTTATATAAGTTGGAGGGGCGGGTTACATGTGGAGTCCTAGTAGGATTAGGATTACTCTATTACAAGTGGAGTCCTAGTCTTGCTTCCTTTGTAAGGGAATATTCCTTATGCTTTCCTCTTAAGCCGGCCCACCAGACACACACCTTAAACCGGTCTTCTCATAAGTCGCCTTATGGGCCACCGGGTCTTGTCGCTCCGCTGTCCCGCCTGCAGGTTCACCAATGAGTCACCAGGCTTGGATGGGTCATCAGTGAGTGAAGAGATCTGGGCGGGTCGCTTAGTGAGTTGCCAAGTCCAGCCGGGTCATACTTCCGATCGGGTCATACCGCGGGGTATATCCTCGACATTAGCCCCCAATTTAATTTGGATTTATCCATGTTAAACTGATCATGATCATCCTTAAGTCCTTGACATTTCCTCCTTGATACGTGTCCATGATCTCATAACAAATCTCCTTTAGCAGATATGTTCAAACTTTGCCAATGTAAAAAATTCGGGTACTTCTTCTGAAAAGTTCGGGTCAATAGACCAGCTTCATAGTCAATTTGCTGACATTGGCTTTTTGCAGAAAAATATTGTAAAGAATAATCCATTTGACTCAGCTTCCAATGCTCTAGCTTGACAAAAATATTGGTCTTTGAAATACTCATCTGATTTTCAACCGGCTTAAATATGTAGAGCTTGCCGAGCTATGATTGCCAAAATTGATAGTTTGTAAACATTGATGGCACCAGGTCATGATTGTTGCTAACACCAAGCTTGAAAGTGTACCTCCCTTATATGCATATCATCTCTAGCCCCCAAGTCTTAATAGGAGAATAAAATGATAGCTTAAGACTTGCTTTAAAATAAATGCTGCAATTTTGGAGAAATCCGGTTTGTTCATCTCCGTCCTCAGTCATAAACTGAATATTTTGTACTTCACATGTGTAGCCCCCAAGTGCCGGGTTATTAAGCAATAATGAGCAGGGACTTTGTAGATATGATCATGTAGATTTGAGAAGCAATGTGTAGCCCCCAAGGGCCGGCTCAGTAAGATAATATTGAGCTGGGACTTTAGATGTACTTCAAAAAATAACACCATATGATGTAGCTCCCAAGTTTCGGGTTACCTTTGACAGGAGCAAGTAGTAGCCCCCAAGGGCCGGCTCATTACGATGTGATGAGTCAGGTCTTCAATAAGGTGAGTTAAAAATGACCTTGCATTAGCCCCCAAGTGTCATAGTGCATGCTTGCAGCGACATGTGACTTGCATACTTGATAAAATCATGATTTGAATAATGTAGCCCCCAAGTGTCGGGTCGTGTTCCTGCAATGACTCGGGACTATTCCTTCCATTGTAGAATTAATCATACCCATCGGTAAAGAAACAATAGCCATTGCGCTGAAGTGACTTTGAAAACCTCAATCATAATATTGGTTATTGATAACCATAATAAAAATCCAACCATGTTGGCTATTCAAGATTTGAATAATATAATCCGGTATGAAAACCTCAATCGTTCAATATTATAATGAAAATCCAGCCAAGTTTGGCTATTAAAGATTTGAATACCTTATCTGTTGACAAGTAAATCTGGAGTTTAAATACTCAACGGCTCTTGGCCGATGGCGACTTAATATGCATCCATTGTAATCTGGGATTTTTGTAACCCGGCGGCTTATGGCCTTTGTAAATATCAATAACTGTAAACCAATATCATAATGATGTTGTAAATATGTAAGTTTGCAAGCCGAAAGCTTGACATAAATCCAGAAGAGTGAAGCTCGATTCTGTTTTTCAAAAAAATACATTTTTATCCCATAAGCCGGCTCTCAATGTGACATAAATCCGTTGTTTTAACGTTAACCAGTCTAGGGTCTTATTGAAAAGAGTAACTGGTCAAGAGTACAATGGGCCACATAGCGGAGAGACTGCGACAACGGGTGAGTTTGTCCTAGCTCTCTGTAGGCCGGCTCTCACGTGACAAAGGCCGCTGTTTTAACGTTGACAAGTTTAGGCTCTTATTTAAAAGAGTAACTGTCAAGAGTACGGCAGGTAACCTAGCGGAGTAGCACCAAGCAAACAGGCAGGTTTAACTCAATGTTCGGCTTGGAAACCGGATCACATGGGTGTGAATAGCTATGCTCGGGGAGCAGGAAGCCCCCATGTGACCAATATGGTGGCCGGAGGCCGGATCAAGATGGGTGAGCGAGCTATTTTCATTGAACAGGAAGCCCCCAAATGTCCAATAAGGTGGGCGGAGGCCGGATCAAGATGGGTGAGCGAGCTATGTTCAATGAACAAGAAGCCCCCAAATGTCCAATAAGGTGGCCGGAGGCCAGATCAAGATAGGTGAGCGAGATAAGTTCATTGAACAGGAAGCCCCCAAATGTCCAATAAGGTGGCGTGAGGCCGGATTAAGATGGGTGAGCGAGCTATGTTCAATGAACAGGAAGCCCCCAAATGTCCAATAAGGTGGCCGGAGGCCGGATCAAGATGGGTGAGCGAGCTATGTTCATTGAACAGGAAGCCCCCAAATGTCCAATAAGGTGGCCGGAGGCCGGATCAAGATGGGTGAGTGAGCTATGTTCAACGAACAGGAAGCCCCCAAATGTCCAATAATTTTTCTGAGAACTTGAACTTGCGAGAGATGCCCTACTCCTGAACCGGATATTGAGAGATCAAAAACTTGTGAGAGACAGATTTTCCTTGAGCCGGATTTTAAACCGGAATCCTTCATTTTAAGCCAGAAATTTTCTGACGGCCTTTAAATTTTGGTCAATATGGCAGTAGCCTCCGGGACCGGGTTATTTTTCCTCCAATGACCCGGGGTTCTTAAATTTGCTGAAACTGGCAAAATTTGTTGAGTCATGTCATGGTAGCCCCCAAGTCTTAAGACGACTCGAGGAGTTGGCTTAAGAGTCTTCATACTTGACTGTTATATACTTCCAGTATGAGCCATTCAACAATCCAGTGACATAACGGTTCCTCTTGCAGTAGACAACTTGTCATGCATTAAAGAATTTGCAAGCCAGAGTAATTGCTCTTTTTAAAGAAATTAATATGTAATATACTGGATGGGTTTCACCTAATATGTTAAGTCGGAAATTATCCGCCGCAGAGTTAATGATCACTACGGTGAAGCTAAAAACAATCACAAGCAAGTCGGTCACGGGAACAGACAGATGAGTCGCCCGCGGTGTTGTAAGCCGGTGCGGACGAGCGAGTTAATTGTAAGCACGGTTAAACCGCATGAACGGGCGATTCAATCACAGGCGCGGTAAGCCGCGCGGACGGGCAAGTCAGCCGCGTCATGTTGATGTAGACCGGGTCATAGGGGCGGTGATTTGCGTACGCCCATGGAGTAGTTTGGCATGGACCAACATCAGTGCACGATGATGCTAGTCATGAATAATTATCCCGCGTAATAATATTGCAAGACCAAGTAATTTTTCTTTGATAAAAACAATATGTACTAAAAATAGATAGACAAGATAGCACCTGATTTGTCCGGACGACAGATGATCCGTGCGCAGGCTAGAATTTAATCGGACCAAATAGCAGTGTAGATGTGCCAGTATTTTAGTCTTCATGGAGTACTACCAAAACTACAAATTGATTCCTTGACTGGGTGATCCTGTGTTGTACCAGTACTATAAGAGCATCTCCAACAACCATGCTATATAAGCGCCGCACTGAAAAATCAGTGTTTTTTGCGCGTGCTACCGCTCCGGGCGCTCAAGCGGAGGTGCAAAAACCATGCGCGTGGCATATCCAGTTCAGCGCATGGGGCGAAACGCCATCACGCACCGCTTATTTGCTGCGCCCGCTCTTGCGCGCTGGACTCTCGAGCGCTCGCTCGCAACTCCACCTACACATCCAGCCGCGGCGCCGCCGCCGCCCGCGCCACCCCATTTATTTCGGTGATCGTTCCGGTGCTTCCCCGGCCTATCCCCGCGCCGCAGCAGCTTCCTCCGTCTCCCTCTAGTCACCGGCGCCCGTCGTGCATGGAAGTCCTCCGACGAGTAGCGCCCGGCCGCTCACTGCCGCTCGGCGCCCGCAAGGTGTTCTACAAAATGCCAGCAAGGTATGTATTGCTCAAACTTCACAGTTTATACATGAATTTGGTGCATGTTGATTGTAGTTTTTATAGCCTAGTTTATATTGAACATTGTAGATGAGTTCGTCGTATGATTCTTCCAAAGAAGAATTTGATATGGAGGAGGAGGAGGATCTTGCAATGATCCTAGCTATGCACATCAATAAAAAACCGAAACACGGTGGTTAGGTTATGGGTCGGCAGAAAAATTGGAGGGATAGGATCGATGCCCACAATAGATTGATGAGGCACTATTTTGTGGAGAATCCCACATACCCGGAGTCATACTTTCGTCGCCGGTTTAGGATGAGCACCGAGTTGTTCAGGCGCATTGCAGATAAACTAGCGAGCCATGTCCGTTTTTTTCAGCAAAGGAGGAATGCCGCCGGAGAGCTCGGGCATACCACCTTTCAGAAGATGACAACCACTTTGCATATGTTGGAATACGGTATCCCGGCTGATCTAGTTGATGATCACTTGGCCATGGGTAAAAGCCAAGCCATCATGTGTGTCAAGTGCTTCGCAGTCGGAATTGTGCAAGTGTTTGGCCAGGAGTATTTGAGATCTCCCAATGCTGAAGACACTGCAAGGCTATTGGAGATGAACAAAGCTTGCAGCTTCCCAGGTATGCTTGGCTCAATAGATTGCATGCATTGGAGTTGGAAGAATTGTCCAAAGGCATGGCATGGGCAATTCCACGGTCAAAAAAAAAGGGTTCCACTATAATCCTTGAAGCGGTGGCTGATCAAGAGACTTGGATTTGGCATGATTTTCTGTAATGCCTGGATCTTTGAATGACATCAACGTTGTCAACCGGTCACCACTGATGAATAAGATTGCAAATGGTGAACTGCCACCGGTACAGTTTATAGCAAATGGTCGTACATACAACTATGGATACTATCTTGCGGATGGCATCTACCCAAAGTGGCAAACATTTGTGAAGCCGTTGAAAAAACCGGAATGTAAGAAATATCTTGATTTCCACAATGCTCAGGCGGCAGCTAGAAAAGATGTGGAGAGAGCTTTTGGGATTTTGGGATCAAAAGATGCTTTGGTACATCATGCACGCTTGTGTGATCATGCACAACATGATCATCGAGAATGAGCGTGGCCAAGATGTAGACTACTCTCAGTATGAGCTCTTCGGACATCTCGTGCGAGTGCGGCGGAGGGCTGAAAGGGTGGCCCGTTTTTTTGCCTCCTATCACGCCATTCGACGTCCCGCAGCGCATGATGATCTTCAGAAGGATCTCATTGCGGAGTGGTGGGCTTGGAATGGCCGACAAAGAGCATGATGATTTGTGCGTTTGATGTTGTATTGTTGAACTATTTATTGTATTATTGAACTATTTGTTGTATTGAACGATAAATTATTGTTGTATTGTTGAATAATTGTCGATTTATTTTGTTTGTGCTTGATCTTTTTCTTGTGTTTGGGGTGCATATGTTGTTTGTGCGAGAGTCGCGCATCCTGTATTTTTGCGCGCTGCTGGAGCTACGCGCGCGCTGCATTTTAGCACAGCTGCTGGAGCCAGCGCTGCCCGCCGCACCAAACCAGGCGATGGACGCGCTGCAAAGTAGTTTTTAGCACGCCACGCGTTGGGCGGCTATTGGAGATGCTCTAATACTAGTTGCTTTTGCTTCTGTCTTCTTGTAAAAAAGTGGAGATGGCAGTGCCTTAGCAAATGCCATGCAATATTGCTTTCTTTATTCTGATTCTTGTGCCTGACTTGACCACCACAGTAGCATAGTATTTTCCTTTGATCTTTTGCTTGTTTCCAACAGTAGTTTTGAGACGCGGGAGCCATCATGGCTACCGCTGCAGACCGTCGCATGTTCAAGCCAGCACGACCCGAGCGGCACCAGCGCCGTGGCCGCTAAACAGCCGGCTTGACGAAGGTCGTGGCGTCAGAGGCGACTGCTCTGGGCGGCTCTTGGCGGAGGAGGTGCTCGGCCGAGTTGGCGCGACGAGGACGACGGAGGACGGCAAGGCCGCAGAAACAAGGTCGACCCGAGGCGGCTTCAGGCGCCAAGGCGTTTATTTCTTTTTAACCCGGAATAGCAATGCCGAATTGTATAGTATTGGTGTTTATCTGCCACAGCTTCTGTGCATGCACTCATAGCTGAAAAACAAGAATAGGTTCCTCGCTTTCTACTTAACTTGAACACACCTCTCCATCTTCATAATGACTTTGGTGCTCTCTGCTGGATTTTTTAAACACAGTGTTGCACGGCTGCATCTTCAGATCGTTTCTCACCACTAGTATTATCTCGAAATCTTCTATTGTCTTGGTGAGGTTCTCAATCTTCAGGAGCACAGGTGGTCTAGACCTGTGCCTTCTCAGCTTTCCTAGCAGAGTTGGACAGGCGACTCGAAACAGCAGGGCCGGCGTGACGCGGGGCGGATCAACATCGGCTGGCTCAAGATGAGGGGTTGCGGCTGCGGCCGATCGCGATAGAGGAGCGACGCGGCAGGTTACAGTAGAGGTGGCGGCGACTTGGCGCGTGGCGGCTCACGCATAGGCGGCGAAGTGCGGCTGAGCCGGCGGCGGGTTGGAAAGCGCCGGTGCAGCGGGGGCCACGGCCGAGCGACAGTCGGAGGCCCGTCCGGCGATGGCGGCTCAGAGACGAAAACCGAATATGTATTGACCAAGGCTTGTAAGACGTGCGGTGACAGCTTGCCTCTGATCGATCTCTTCTTCCTTGGTATTCACGTGTTAAACTCACGTAATAGCTTTTCCTTCCTGGTAGATTCCTTGTAGGCATGTAGCAACCAGAGTTGACAAAGGAAAAACCGATTTGGCTTCAGGTGACTGTCTCGGCGACTCCTGTACGCGATAGCGGCGACTCGACGAATCAGACAAAGACAACCATAATTTGATGAATTTGATGGATTCCAGTAGTATACTTTGTGTGCGGCGGAAACACTCCTGCCGATCTCGGCGACTCACGTTGGCGACCGTGCGCCTTTGAGATAACATAAATCCTTCTGCAATGATTCTTCTTCATCCAGAAAATTGCAAACTTCTCGATCCCTGAGAGAGACCCCTTCAAGAACTCAACACCACCGTGCGCAGGCCCCATGATGGGCACCAAATGTCGTGGATTTGTCACGGCATATGTCCTAGTGTGAGGACTTGTCGTGAGGCCAACACAACTAGGTAGTAGCTTGAGAGGGGTTGATCGGGACGAGAGATGTGTGTAGATCATCGAAGCGGATTAGCATACGAGACAAGATTTAGACAGCTTTGGGCCCCGGGAAACATTATCCGTTAATAACCCTACATGTTGTTTGTGGCTAGGTCTTATTCAATATGCTCATGAGGAAGTTGTTGTATAAGCCGGCTCTCCTCTAGTTGTATCTAGACCTCGGGATTATCTCGCCCCTTCTTCGGGTGCCCTGCCCCTCCTTATATAAGTTGGAGGGGCGGGTTGCATGTGGAGTCCTAGTAGGATTAGGATTACTCTATTACAAGTGGAGTCCTAGTCTTACTTCCATTGTAAGGGAATATTCCTTATGCTTTCCTCTTAAGCCGGCCCACCGGACACGCACCTTAAACCGGTCTTCTCATAAGCCGCCTTATGGGCCACGGGTCTTGTCACTCCTCTGTCTCGCCTGCCGGGTCACCAATGAGTCACCAGGCCCGGCCAAGTCATCAGTGAGTGAAGAGATTCGGGCAGGTCGTTTAGTGAGTCGCCAAGTCCGGTCGGGTCATACCGCGGGGTATATCCCCAACAGAGTGGGTAATTATTTTGTGTAGCCTTGAGGACTTGCGTGGAGTAGTGGAAATGTGTCATAAGGTCATACACATACATGTGGTTGTTTAACTCGAACTGATTACGTTGGGTCTAATTTTAAGAACATTGTAAGTAACTGCCATGTAAAATGGAAGCTTAGAGGAATTCGGTTCGTCAAACTCACCCCTTGGAGTGGTCGATCTCATCGTTGCCTGGTGTTATACTATGAAGTATTAGTGAGAGTTTTGGTTTATGAGTTGCAGTCTTTACAACACTTCCACTATCCATATTTTGCTAGCCTCTTCGGTACCGTGCATTGCCCACTCTCACATTGAGACATGGTGCAAACTTCGCGGATGCATCCAACCCCATGGGATGATAAGCTCTCTCCCACATAACCTCATTATATCTTTTCAAAACATCCACCATACCTACCTATTATGACATCTCCATAGCCATTCCGAGATGTATTGACATGCAAATTCCATTATTACTATTCATTATATGACTTGAGCATTCATTGTCATTTTGTTTTGCATGATCATATAGAGCTGACGTGATATTTGTGGCAAAGCCGTCGTTCATCATTATTATAAATGTTACGCTAGATCATTTAACACACTTGGGCTTCAAACTCATATTATCCATTTCATATGCTAGTGGGATTTTTACATTATAAAACTTTACTTGCATATTCCTATGACGAGCTTCCTCATATGCTCGAGGTCTTCATGAAGCAAGAGAGTTGGATGCACACCCACTTAGTTGCATTAGGAGAGCTTTCATAGACTTATAGCTCTAAGTGCATCCATTGCATGACAATCACTGCTCCTCACATTGATATCGATTGTAAGGCCTCTCCATTACCTAATGATCAAGCCGCGTTGATGTGAGACTTTTTTTTCTCAATTAAATCCACATCATCATTCTCTTTGCCATCCTAAGTGCTAAAACCAAGGCTTGTGAGTTTAGCGTTATGCGAAGTGCTAAGTAGTTGAAAAGGGCTAGCCATGGATTTGGTTGCTTGACTGAAGCTCTAGGTTGTGTTATGGCAAGATGTTTGAATATGATAAAGTCTTGAGTGATTGGTGATATGTATACGAAATCATAAGTATTAATTGGTGTTACATGAAAGCATTAAACAATGAAAATCAAGAGTAATCTTGTTTACACTTTTTGATGTTACCTGCTTGTTATCAATTATAGATTATTGCTTTGAATCACTTTTGTCCTAAGTTCACACCAGTATTACATCATTTGATCAAGATCATGCTAGGTAGCATTCAACATAAAAAATTGTCTTTGTTTATCATTTACCTACTCGAGGACCAGCAGGAATTAAGCTTGAGGATGTTGTATCAAACGTATTTATATTTTTGATTGTTAAATGCTATTATGTTATTATTTTTATATACGCCCTCCTCCCCAAAATATAAGGCGCATGTTGATTTTTTTGTCTTCTTTGCACAACTTTCACTATGATTTTCATGTATTGTATGTCTATAAAATTAGTATATAGACATATGAAATAAAATTGCTTTGCAAGAAAAATATGACGATGCCATTTATACATGTTCAATCCATGTATTTTGATATATATTAGTGGTCAAAGTCATCCATCAAAGACCGTGCAAAGTCAATCATGCCTTATATTTTGGGAAGGTGGGAGTACTTTTTATAGCAATTTGTATTATTTTTATGGACTAATCTATTAACTTAGTGCCCAGTGCAAGTTCATGTTTTCTACCTGTTTTTGGTTTCGCAGGAAATCAATATCTACGGAGGTCAAAATAAGTTGCCGATTTAACATTATTTTTTTGGGAAACAAGAAACATTGGAAGCTTCGGGAGATATCAAGATGAGACACGAGCTATACACATGGACACGTAGCGCGAAGAGGGGGTAGCCGCACCACCCGTCCATGTGGGGCCCATGAGCACCGCCTTGACCTGATTCCACCACCATAAAATCCTATAAATACCGAAACCATCAGTCGTTCCTCCAAAATAATTTATCACCGCCGTAAGCCTTCGTTCTAAAGAGATCTCATCTAGAGCCCAGTTCCGGAGTTCTTCCAGAGGGGGAAGCCATTGGAGGAGGCCTCTTCATCAACCTTGCTGCCACCATGACCATGTGTGAGTAGTTCCTTCAAGACCTACGAGTCCATGGTAGTAGTTAGATGGCTCTCTCTCTCTCTCTCTGGATCTTCAATAACATGTTCCCCTTCTTCCTTGTGTGATTGGGATCAATCCGGTGTAATTCTACTTTGTGTTTGTTGGGACATGATGAATTGTGAGTTTATGACCAGATTGTTCACTAAATCCTATTGAATCTTTTGAAGTTTCTTTGATGTATAATAAGTACCTATGTATGTGTAACACCCCGGAAGTAACTTTCCATATTTGTAACTCCAACTCTTGCCATTTTCGGCATTGTGATATGATATTCCCTCCGTGGTTGGGTTTTCTTCATCTTGCATTTTGTCCATGTCATGCATTTTTATCATGTCATCATGTGCATCGCATTTGCATACGTGTTCGTCTCATGATTCCGAGCATTTTCCGTTGTCCGTTTTGCAATCCCAAGCACTCCTATCTCCCCGGCGGTCCCTTTTACATTTTTCCGCAAAGGGTACTAAACCTTCTCGAAATGGACCGAGGTTTGTCTAGTGGCCTTGGTATACCACCCGAGACCACGGACAAGTTTTGGGTCATTTGGAGCTCGTTTGGTACTCCAGCAGTTAACAAGACTCTCGCAAAGGCCTATTTTAAGTTGCAGCCCAACACCCTTCAAAACAGCCCTATAACCCATCTAAGTCACTTCCATGCTCTCCGTCGTTCGATCACGATCGTGTGGCGAAAACTACACCTCATTTGGACTCTCCTAGCTCCCTCTATGCCTATTTAAGCAAACCCCCTCCAATCCGGGTCTTCCTCCCCTAACCCTAATTTTCCTCCTCTGCGCCTTGGCGCCCGACGTATCCGCCGGCGCGGAACGGACGCCGCCGCCGCCCGCAGCCAGTGGCAGGCTGCCACG